>APFE031424459.1:95161-107219 GCA_000404065.3 Pinus taeda | reverse complement strand
GTTTTGTGATAAGAGAAAAGAATCCATCTTCGCATACCAAGCTCTCGGGGCCTGCTTAAGGCCGTAGAGAGACTTCTTTAGTCTGCAGACCAAAGATGAATCCTGAATGAAACCATGTGGTTGCTCCATGTAGATCTCCTCAGATAGGTCTCCATGAAGAAAGGCATTCTTCACATTCATCTGATGTACTTTCCACCTCTGGGTAACCACAATGGCAAGTGCAAGGCATATGGAATCCATCTTTGCTACTAGAGCAAAGGTCTCATCATAATCAATGCTATGCACTTGTTGGAAGCCTTTGGCCACTAGCTTGGCTTTCTGTTTGGTGATTTGCCCATCTGCAACACTCTTGGTCTTGTAGACCCATTTGCATCGAACAAGTTTCCTTCGTGAAGGAAGGGGGACCAGATCTCAGGTCTGGTTCTCGAGGAGGGAGTTGTACTTGTTGGAATGCTCAACACTCTCAACATAAGACTACGGATCAGAAGACTGAACCAAATGACAATGCCAGGATGGCATTGGTTCAGTGGCAGTGAGGGCAAGAGGAGGCTTAATAAACTCTGAGCTAGTCCTCCGCGGATCAGAGTTATCCCCCACAAGGCCATTTCTAGCAGCTGGGTGGTCTTGTGCATATATCTCACTTAAGCTCCTTGTTCTCTGATTTATGACAGGGGAAGTTGATTCACTGCTGGAAGCCCAATTTGGGCTTGGATGTGGACCATCATATGCATGCATTGGATTTGTATTTGAAGACTTTGTCTCTGCATCTGCATGCTCTACCTCGACATCTGAATGCTTTGTATCTGCATCTGAGTGTACTAAGTCATCATCTCAGAAATGAGGTAGATAAAAGGTGTTTGCATGCGACAATTGAGGTGCATGCGAGAGACTTTCCTCAAATTTGACACTTCGCTCAATGATGAGCTTGTCCGTAGAGGAAATCAGAAGTTGGCATCCCTTCACACCATCAGGGTATCCAACAAAGATGCACTCAATGCTATGTGGATCAAGAGATTTCCTCTTTTTAGAGGGGATCCTGGCCCATGCTCGGGCGCTGAAAACACGGAAGTCGGTGACCTCCGATTTAGTGCTGCTCCAAGCCTCAAAGGGGGTCTGATCCCTGACATACCTATGAGGAGATTTGTTCTGGATGTAGTTAGCACAATTAAGTGCTTCAGCCCATAGCTTATGAGGTAGTGACTTAGCATGCAGCATGCAAGAAGCCATCTGTTTGAGAGATCAGTTCTTTCTCTTAGCAACTCCGTTTTGCTGCAGAGTGTATGGAACTGTGTGCTGCAATTGTATGCCGGACTCAAGGCAAAGGTTCTAAAGTGTTGTGTTAACATATTCCCCCCATTGTCTGTACGGAGGGCTTTGATCTTTCTCTCTGACTGTGTCTCAACTAGTGCTTTGAAATCTTCAAAGAGCGCAAAAACTTTAGATTTGGCCCTGAGAAGATACACCCAAGTATACTGTGAGAAATCATCAATAAATGTAAGCACGTACCTTGCTTTGTTGATGGAAGGATGAGGAAAAGGCCACATGAGATCACTATGGATCAGATCTAGAGGAGAGGATGCTCTGTGAGTCTTTCCGGTGTCAAACTTTTCTCTAGGATGTTTGCCAAGGACAGACCCTTCACAAACTCCTTTGGAGAAACTGATATTTGGCAAGCCATCCACCATCTCATGCTTGCTTAGCTGCTGCATATACCTGTAATTTAAGTGACCAAACCTCTCGTGCTAAAGCCTACTACTATCATCAGCATGTGTAAGCAATAAGGAGGATTCAGATTCAATAAATTCAGAAAATGTATACAGTCTAGCTCCATTGTTTACCTCATCGGTTGCAATTTTGGAGCTGCTATGTAGGTCATATATGTTCACTGCATCTGGAGTGAATTCCACTCTCTTTCCGGTGCCAGAATTAGTGATCTGATAAACTGAAAGCAAGTTTACCGAAAGTTTTGGAACATGAAGCACATCTTCAAAGCTTCTGTGTAAAAGTTTCACTCTACCTTTTCTTGTGACCTCAATAGGTGAGTCATTTCCCATGAGGATGGGAGGTCCTTTGCATGCATCCAAAGAAGAATATACTTCCTTTGTAGCAACCATATGATGTGATGCACCAGAATCTATAATCCATTCATCAGGGGAAGAGTTAATTGCAACTAAAGTATGAAAATTGTTACCTTTCCCGTGTGGCGGATCCTCAGTTTTCTTCTTGGCGCCCTGAGGGATGTGGTCCCCAAGGTTGTGCTTCTGAAGGATTTATGCCATTTGGTCATTTTGTTTCTTCATGCAGGAGGATTCTGAATGGAATCCTCGGTGACATTAGGTGCATTTTTCTCCTTTCTTCCCTTTCTCATTTCTAGAGCCGGAGGAGTCATTGAAGGGCTTGGTGTACCCTTCCTTCTTTGGATGGGAATGTGCTTTTCCCTTGTCTTTTTTCTTCTGATTTTTCTGATTTGAATCAAATCTGTGATTTTTATTGTGGCTGCCATCATGCACAGCAAGTGCATGTGCTTTTGGAGGTTTGATTTTCCCCATGCCAATGAGTTTATCTTGCTCAAAAGTGAGGGAATCCATGAACTTTTTGAGAGAATGCATAGTGTAGGATTTACCTGTTGTGAACCTTACTGAATGAAATGTAGACACAAAGACAAAGTATTCTGGTCCGAGCTTTGACATAATAGAGAGAACTTTGCGACTCTCCTCCTTGGATTTGTCAATTCCACAAGCCTTGAGTTGCAGGAATAGATCATTATATTTGGTGAAGAAGTCTTGAATTCTATCATAGTTCTGTGGATCCAATGAGAGTAGCTCCACTTCGAGCAGATGTCCTTTCATCCCATCCTATTTCCTGTAGAGTTCTTCAACCTTTTTCCAAATCTCATTGAGGGTACTGCAGGCAGATAGATGAAATTGCAACTCTGGGGAGATGCACATGCATATGGATCCATGGGCCTCATCCATGCGGTTGAGGTACTTGGATTCCTCTATGGCTGAAGTGGGTTCCACTTCTGCAACGATGGTAATCCTTTACAATCCTTTCTGACGAAGATATCGAGCCATTTGGTCCTTCCATTCGTGATAGTTGTATGGTGTTATGATTCATGCTTTGGGAAACTCCACTTTTCTGTCGATCTTCGATCTCCAAGTTGTAGTACCTGCAAAATAAAGTACTGGTGTGCCATTTATCTAGCAACCTGTGGGCTCTGATACCATGTAAATGTGTTAGAAAACCTGCATAGATGAATCTAGCTAGTAAAGGTTGAACACACAACTTTGCAGAGAAAAAACACTAAAAGAATCGAAAGAACAAAAAATAATGATTGATTCAGAAAATAGGTTACAATGTTCATGATATAGCATTACTGGGTGAAGATCCCAAGGTAATGCGCCATAGTGGTGAACAATGAGAGGACTCAACACCTACAACGAGTTTCGGAGAGAACTAGCTAGTTGTGGAGTGAAAGGAGGAGCAAATCATGCAGAAGAACTAGCCAGTTGTGGAGTTAAAGGAGGAGAAAATCAGGGAGTAAATCATGCAGAAGAACTAGCTAGTTGCAGAGTGAAAGGAGGAGCAAATTAGGGAGTAAATCATGCAAAAAGGATCTTGCATGTAGTCCCATGCTCTAACTAAGTGTCCGCATGTGGCTAGTAATGAAGGTCCTAGGTGTGTAGTACCTCCAACAGCGCATCCCCATCATACTTCTTTGGTAGAATCATTTACTGGCCTTGAGGTTTTGTGTCAGGATGCCCGTACTGGTGATGCTCTTCCTCCCTCGATGGTTTATCATTTCCCTCTTTCCCCTTCTTCTGTGTGGGCCCCTTTTCCAGACCTATCTCTTCCTCTGGTTCATGTCATTTCTCCTTCTATGCCTCCTTTGGAACCTACATCTTCTCCGCCTCCGTTGTGTGCTGGTTGACTAGATCTGCCCTCCTCTCCTCATAATTATGTGGGAAGTGATATACAATTTCTCCTTCATAACTCAGCTATGGATCTGAAGACATTAACTATTTACAAGGTTGGTGCCCAAGGTGCTTCTCCCCACATTAGTGCGAGATCTGCTTTAAACATTACGGTTCGTAAGACCGGGAAAAAAGGGTAACCGACATTTCTATGGATGCCTTGCCTCAATTCCTACCCTTTTTGATGAATCTGCTAGTTTAGTTGATGTACCTATCATCTCCTCTCCTGAATTTCTGGCACTTAGAGCAATGTTGTTCGTGAAGGGGGCACCATGTTGAGAATTTTATCTATGAACATTCAAGGTTTGGGGAATCACTCCAAACTTTCGAGTCTCTGACATTTGATCTGAGACTCTAGATCGTTCATTGTATTCATCCAAGAAACCCTCACTGAGTGCTCTCAGAAAATTCCTTATTTCCGAGAGATTTGTCCCTCCTGGCACATTGTTGGGGTCAGTTTTTCAGGAACTTTGGGTGGTCTCATTACAATGTGCAATCTGGGAAGTGTTGTTTTTCATGCTTTCAACTTTTTTGCAGACGTCCTTCTTTCTGGGCATATCAAGGGTATTCCATGTCGTATACATCTTCTAAATATATATATGCTCCTTGTCGGGATTGTTCCAACTTCTAGGACCAGATACAACAATACAATATGCTGTGGGTCAGTGGGATTATTATGGCTGGTGATTTGAATGCAACCCTCTTGGCACAAGGGTATTAGGGTAGACACTATAGGTCAGATCCCCTTGTTGATCGTCTTTATAATCTATTCGCAGACCATCACTTGGTGGACATCTGCCCCACATCTCTCTCTCCTACTTGGAGTAATCAATGGGTGGAAGAAGATTATGTTGGGAAGCGATTAGAGCGCTTCCTGGTTCAGGAATCTCTGGTTGAGTGCCTTGGTAATTTAAAATTTGGCATATAAATATCTTATATTTATGATCACATGCCCATATTGCTACAATGGATGATAGAAAATATATGTAGGGGTCTCCCTTTCAATTTTAATAGAGTTTGGCTGCAAGATGAGGAATATAATGAACTCGTTAATTCCACCTGGAAGGAGATGATCGACCTAAGAGAGGAATCTACGATGCGGTCTCTTATGAAAAAGCTTAATGCCATAAAAAGCCAAACAAGGAAATGGGAGAGGAATAAAAAGCAGAGATTAATCTCGGAATTAAAGAAGATCACACGGGAAATTTCTAGCTTCTTTTGTGTACTAGAACACAGAGAACCTACTCGGGAGGACATGTTACATATAAAAATTATGGAAGAGAGGAAGAATGAGATACTAAAAATACAAAAATAACTTGGAGGCTCAAGAGCAGAGCAATTTGGCCTAGAGAGGACTATCAAAATACAAAGTTTTTCCATCGATATGCAAATCATAGGAAACATACCAATGCTATTTGGCAGATGAATCTTTTGAAGGGGAAACTAAATATACTACCTCTTAGATACAGGAAGAAGCGATCAATTTTTTTGAACAGTTTTATAAAGCTAGATGAAATATCGACTACAGGGATTAGAGATGGGCAATGGGTCTGTATCGTAATTTGTTTGATTAGGATTCAAATGATGAACTATATAGCGCTGTAAATTTGGAAGAAATATCTTTGGTTCTTAAGTCTTTTGTAAAAGACAAAAGCTCGAGACCAGATGGTTGGACGGTGGAACTATATATACATTTCTTTGAGCTACTGGAACAATATCTATTGGAGATTGTCGAAGAGGCCAAAACAAGAGGTAAGATCACTGGTGCTATAAATTATACCTTCCTATGTCTCATCCTGAAGTCCTCCTCCCCTAAATATTTCTGTGATTTTAGGCCTATTACTCTTTGCAAAGTTCATATCTAAAGTGATTGCAAGGCGATTGAATCGAGTCCTTTCTACACACATCTCATGTGAACAATTTGGTTTTCTAACTAATCGCTAGATTCATGATGCAATCACATCTACACAAGAATGTATTCATTCCATGTAGCTTTATAAGGAGGAGGCAGTGGTGATGAAAATTGACTTACACAAGGCATATGACAGTGTGGACTCGGCATATATCAGGGTCATCCTTTACAAAATTGGTCTCCAATCCGACAATGTGGAGTGGATTATGGATTGCATTACCTCGGTCTGTTATGTTGTGTTGATCAATGTGATACCTTCTAATTTCTTCTATGCAGGAAGAGTTCTTAGACATGGGTTCTCTCTCCCCCCTTTAATCTTCATATTAGTAATGGATGGACTTAGTTTACATATCAAAGATGCGCAAGCACAATGAATTTTCAGGGCACACATCTCTAGACAGGTTCATATTACCCGTTTGTTTTTTGTGGATGATATTCTAACCTTTGGCATTATATCCAGAGCGCAGTGGTCAATACTGCAATATATATTTCTTAGATATGGAGTGGCTTTTGGACTACATTCAAATGGTAATAAATCTATGCTCTACTTCTCTTCTAGTGACAGATCAGATATTGTTTTTATTTATGGCATATTCAGAGTACATTCGGCCACAATGGAGGACGACATAACATACTTGGGTTATTGTTTAAAGCGATGTAATTATAGAAACAAAGATTGGTTATGGATGGTAGATAAATATAAAAAGAAATTGAATTCATGGAAATATAGATACCTTACACTTGGTGGAATATATATCGTTGTTTAGGTAGTATTGCAACAGAGATCAACATTATGGGCACACCTATTCTTGATTCCCCAGGCCATTGCTTCTAAGATAAAATCTATCACTTCTTGTTTCCTATGGAGTGGGATGAGAACTACACCAAAATATCATCTTTGTAAATGGGTTGATCTAACAATACCAAAATAATTTGGGGGATGGGGCCTCCTCGATTTCAGTATTTTGACTCACTATTAATTAAATCCTTTTGGTGAGCCATGCAGGGACAGGGAATTTCACAGGACATCATCTGGGTTAAATACATGAGACACTCAGATATCGAAAAATTGTGCAGAGAGATGATTCTCACCAGAACACAGGGATCGCCGATTTGGAGAAGTTTCACAAAAATTCTCCATTGGTGGCGCATGAGGGTGGCTTGGGAGTTTGGTAAAGACACAAAGATATTGATAGGGACATATAACATTATTGGAATGCGAGGTGATAGGAATCCACAGAGACATACTTTGGACATTTTGCATAGAAATGGATCCATACTTCTATCTCAGGGAATTAAATATTGGCATGAGGGATGCCCCAAATGGAAATACATTGTAGAATTAACATTGGTGGGACAAAGTTCCATTGAATGGAAAGAATATACAAATTGCCTTAGCCAAGTGGGCCTCATATTCAGTGATTGAGGAGATCATATCACTTGGGCTGGGAGACTACATAAACAAGCTCCCATTGTTGCGGAAACATACATTTTTTACATTAAGCAGAGACTGGAGCTGCAACAAACATCATGGTTCTATAAGATCTAGAAGTGGAATATACCCATAAAAATCATTTGATTTACTTGGCTGGTTTGGAGGAACAAAATCCTCACCTGGGATAAGCTCTTGAAGAGAGGGCATGTGTATTTTCCGCAGGGCATCATCAGAAACATGGGAACATATCTTCTTCACATGCCCAACTACAAGTTAGGTTTGGAGTAATATTGCACATATCTTACATATTCACATTAACTGGGCACTTAACTTTGAACAATGTATAAATATGTGGTCTACAAGTTCTGGAAAACACAAGGAAGTGCCCCTTTATACTGATGGGAAATTTGGAATGCCAGGAACAAGTATATTTTCGATGGACAACAATTTGATATTTCTCAGATATGTCATAGAACACTATCTTGGTCATCGACAATCTATCAAGTGCATGCTCCACAAAAAATATCATTAAATCATATCATTACATTAACTACCCTTTTTTCTGCTAGATCCTTCGATGGTGCGGCGCAACTGGGCAGATGCAGATATAGGGCTATTATTAAGCTCAATGAATGCTCACAGCATAACATATCTTAGAATGGTGGACCTGGTACCAATACTAGAGTAGAAGCTATGAATTTATGGGGACTACTTTGGTTCACGAAAGAGAAACATATGCACAACCTTCACATATATGGTGACTCTCAATCTCTGATAGATGGCATACATGGGTTTACAGATTTCAGTCCTCCCACCTTGTTTGGAGGGATCAAAGGACAAAACACATCCTTAGTTCTCTTATGAACTACACTATCAACCACATATATAGAGAAGTAAATAGACTATCAAACGCTGGTCTCAATGGAATATATGGAATCTTGAGCTTCTCCTTTATTGAGGATACACACATAAGGGAGGAGGGACAAATTAAATTTCCATAACTGTATTCAACAATTTTGCTCTCTTCTTTATTTTGTTATATGCTCTTTCACATATGAACTAGAAGAAGTACGGCGACACCTCTTGATATGCTATATTCTCATTTAGTATCATCTTAGTAGTTTTTCTGGAATATTTGAGATAGGACATGTAGTAAATAATGAAAACATTTTCTCGGAGACAAATCTACTAGTCTTTACTATTTAATATAAAGCCAACATTTTTTTCTTCTAAAAAAAAGTAGACACTTGTATAAAACATGCGGGTTTTACTAATGTAAAATATGGATTCTATATAGAAAATAATTTCAGTGATTCTTGCTTGAATAACGATCCCATCAAAAACTCGCATATCGCACATTCTTTGAGTTGGCGTGAAATGATGGATAATATATTTTTTTAATGTAAAAACTAGTTTCAACTACTTAGTGATGGAGTTATTTTAATTTTTTATAAATCGCTCGAATTTAATAAAATACAGTAAGTTTTCTTTACATATATATATTATTAGAATTGGATTGGTCATTTGTTACACCCAATGTTCCACCAAGAATCTAGAGCGGGGAGACACATAGGGGGACTTGTGGGAGTACCTTCAAATTTTAGGAAAATTTGGGGTGCGGGTGACATGGTATCTATATATATATATAATTCAAGTTCATATTCAATAATGAAAACATAAATAGACTAATAGTATTTTGGATTGTAGATTACTGTGGTGTGGTTTCTGAGATGAGTTCGGATTTTCCACAGTGTTCATCTTTATATGGTCGACGTTTCGAGTCTAAACCCAGACTCATCATCAGGACTGATGTACGGAGAAAAGAAGGAAAAGGGTTTGGTATAAATTGTTTGAGAAAGCGTAGATCAACGTCTTTTCTCTGTATTTTAACCCTAGTTCTTTCGAGATTACGAATCTCTTTCCAAGTATCCCCTCCGTGTAGGGTAACTATTTTGGATTGTAGATTACTGTGGTGTGGTTTCTAAGAGGAGTTCAGATTTTCCATAGTGTTCATCTTTATATGGTCGACGTTTCGAGTCTAAACCCAGACTCATCATCAGGACTGATGTACGGAGAAAAGAAGGAAAAGGGTTTGGTATAAATTGTTTGAAAAAGCGTAGATCAACTTCTTTTCTCTGTATTTTAACCCTAGTTCTTTCGAGATTATGAATCTCTTTCCAAGTATCCCCTCCGTGTAGGGTAACTATTTTGGATTTTAGATTACTGTGGTGTGGTTTCTGAGAGGAGTTCGGATTTTCCACAGTGTTCATCTTTATATGGTCGACGTTTCGAGTCTAAACCCAGACTCATCATCAGGACTGATGTACGGAGAAAAGAAGGAAAAGGATTTGGTATAAATTGTTTGAGAAAGCGTAGATCAACTTCTTTTCTCTGTATTTTAACCCTAGTTCTTTCGAGATTACGAATCTCTTTCCAAGTATCCCCTTCGTGTAGGGTAACTATTTTGGATTGTAGATTACTGTGGTGTGGTTTCTGAGAGGAGTTCGGATTTTCCACAGTGTTCATCTTTATATGGTCGACGTTTCGAGTCTAAACCCAGACTCATCATCAGGACTGATGTACGGAGAAAAGAAGGAAAAGGGTTTGGTATAAATTGTTTGAGAAAGCGTAGATCAACTTCTTTTCTCTGTGTTTTAACCCTAGTTCTTTCGAGATTACGAATCTCTTTCCAAGTATCCGCTTTGTGTAGGGTAACTATTTTGGATTGTAGATTACTGTGGTGTGGTTTCTGAGAGGAGTTCGGATTTTCCACAATGTTCATCTTTATATGGTCGACGTTTCGAGTCTAAACCCAGAATCATCATTAGGACTGATGTACGGAGAAAAGAAGGAAAAGGGTTTGGTATAAATTGTTTGAGAAAGCGTAGATCAGCTTCTTTTCTCTGTATTTTAACCCTAGTTCTTTCGAGATTACGAATCTCTTTCCAAGTATCCCCTCCATGTAGGGTAACTATTTTGGATTGTAGATTACTGTGGTGTGGTTTCTGAGAGGAGTTCGGATTTTCCATAGTGTTCATCTTTATATGGTGGACGTTTCGAGTCTAAACCCAGACTCATCATCATGACTGATGTACGGAGAAAAGAAGGAAAAGGGTTTGGTATAAATTGTTTGAGAAAGTGTAGATCAGCTTCTTTTCTCTGTATTTTAACCCTAGTTCTTTCGAGATTACAAATCTCTTTCCAAGTATCCCCTCCGTGTAGGGTAACTATTTTGGATTGGTAGATTATTGTGGTGTATATATTATATATAATATATATATATATATATATATATATATATACAAGTCTTTTTGCCTTTGTTTGTGTTAAATGCATATATATATATGGTTTTTGGCCTTCGATAGTATATTTATATGTATATAACTCTTTTGTGGCCTATACGGCTCCCGATGGCTCTGTGTGCTCCTCTTCTTTGGCTCTGTTTGCTCCTTTCATCTCCATCTGCTCCAATGGCTCTGTGTGCTCCTCTTCTTTGGCTCTTTCTGCTCCTCTCATCTCCATCTGCTCCTCTGATGGCTCTATTCCATCTGCTCCTCTTGGCTCCGTCTACTCCTCTTGGCTCTGTTTGCTCCTCTAATATTTCCATATTGACATCAATGACAATCTGTGTCCAACAATCTCCCCCTTTGTTATTGATGGCAATATTCTTCTGCTCTCTCCCCCTTTGACATCAATGGCAAAGGAATGCATACAGACTCCCCCTGTCAAACTGCTCCCCCTATCCTGCTACATCTTTATGAATGAACTTGAGTGATGATAAAGAAATAACTTCCATCTTTTGACGCAAATGTTTGAATGCTTCTCGAGGAAGAGGTTTTGTGAAAATATCAGCTATTTTCTCCTTAGTTTTGATATATTCCAGGACGATGTTTTGTTCAGCTACTTGCTCACGGATGAAATGATACTTGATTGGTATCTGTTTGGTTCTTAAGTGCATCACAGGATTTTTGCTGAGACTGATAGCACTTGTGTTATCAAAATAGACGGTAATTGGTTGATCTGTACATATGTCGAGATATTTTAGAGCTTACTTCATCCATAATATCTGAGTACAACAGTCTGCTGCAGCAATATACTCGGCTTCGACTGTGGATAATGATATGGATCATTGTTTTTTGCTGAGCCAGGATACCAAACAGTCTCCTAGGAAGAATGCATTTCCACTATTACTTTTCCGATCATCTATACTTCTAGCCCAATCAGCATCGGTGTATGTAGTTACTGTCAGTGTTGAGTTCTTTGGGTACCAAAGACCGAAATCAGAAGTTCCCTTCAGATATTTGAGAATTCTTTTTACAATTAATAAATGGGATTGTTTGGGAGCAGATTCAAATCTTCCCACCATTCCTACTACTTGTATTATGTCTGGTCGTGTAGTTGTTAAGTATAGAAGGGCTCCAATCATTGACCTGTAATGAGTTGCATCTACTAGAGGGGAGTCATCATCTTTGCTCAGTTTGCAGTTTGTGGTCATAGGTGTGCTCATGGGTGCACAGTCCTCCATTCTATATTTTTTGAGCATGTCTTTTAGATATTTGGTTTGAGATATACACAATCCTGCTCTAGTTTGAGATATTTGAAGTCCAAGGAAGTGGGACAGCTCTCCTATCATTGACATCTCAAACTCTTTTGACATGTTTTGAGAAAATTCATGGCTCATTTCATCATTATTACTAGCAAAAATCAGATCATTGACATAAACAAGAGCAACTAGTA
>APFE031424459.1:0-87626 GCA_000404065.3 Pinus taeda | reverse complement strand
TCTACCTACAAGAGGCTCTTGCCTCTTTTTTCTTCTACAAGCTACAAATTGCTGGGAAGCTTCTACTCCCTCTTCTATAGGATCCAACCTACTCCTTTTAAGGCTAATACTTGAAAGGAGACAATAACCCCTTAATAAATAAAATATTTAATGTGTTGGTTTTCCTGGTTTTTAATTTTGCATTAGGGAAATTTTGAGGTCTAAAAGGGCCTCCTAAGGAAATTATAAAATTATACTGGAAATAATAAAATAAGATTAGATTACATCATCAAATTTTAGAGGGAAAAAAGAAAAAACTATTTTTCAACACCTATTTTCAACTTATATCCCTATGGGTTTACTCAAATTTAGAGCGGAAACACTTGTTGGATGCAGAATTTGATTCCACATCCAAGGAGTACCCATGTTGCATGTTTTTGATGGACTCTGCTACACAAAAAATGAGAAGTACATGAAAAACGTGATTGAAATCATGGTTTTTCATGTATTTCTCATTTTTCATGTAGTAGGGTCCATTGAAAGTATGAAATATGGGTACCTCCTTGGATGATGAATTAAATTTTTCATCTAACGAATACTCCCACTTGAAAATTTGAGTAAAACCTTAGGGAGAATATGTTGAAAATAAGAGTTGAAAAAGTACTTTTATTATTTTATTATTTTTTAATCTTTTTATGTTTTTACTCCAAAAATGGTGAATCATCCCCCATGGTTGACATCATCATCTTGAATTGTATTGGTTCTTATAAAGTTTATTTTGGTTGTACATTTTTCTTAGGAGGCCCATTGTAGACCTCGAAATTCCCCTAATGGCATACCTCCATATCTTTGTCTCTTCCTTCTCTTCCTCAATCTACTTTACATTTTCTCTTTTTCTTTCTCTCATTACCAGGCGATGCATGAATAAGTTCTCACAACAACTCTTTCAACTCATAAGCTAACCAACCACTCTTTTATCCAAAAGGTCACCTTTTTATAAACAAACCTTGATGAAAATATTGCCTCTTTGTATTCTATCTATTTGTTTCACATTTTTCAAAATTTGAATATCAAAACAAATCAAATGAATTTTGAAATATTCAGACAACATAGACTATCATAATCCAACTTTAATGATTTCAAAAGCCAAAGGCCGAAGTTTTCTTTATCCATTCTATAAGACATGGATGTTGGTTACCCATTGTCAATAATGTACATTAAGAAATGCACCATATCATACTCTATCCATCTCTTATATTAGCAATACATAAAAAACCTTAACATCAAAACATATACAAGCAATACATCACAACAATCTGCCAACAATGATGACCATACCTTTGACAAGCAACACATACATAACTGCTTCAACACCCTTTTCCATCAATGACAACTTTGTCAACAATCTCCCCCTTTGGCATTGATGGAAACACATTGGTCATCCCTCTTTTATTTTTAAAAACATTTCTCCTTATTACTCCTAACCTCTGCTTACCTCCCCCCTTGACATCAATGACAAGGGGGTCCAAAACATGGCAACACGTACATATACTTGACAACATAGTTTAGGGCACTTAGATTCTCTATTTCTTCATTTCTTCACAACTTGTTGCATTCCTTACCTTTATGAACATGCCTACTATGAACCTTGTAAAAAATTTGCTCTTAGTTCCCACCTTGAACCAAATAGGTAAATACAAATTCTTTGCTTGAAGAGATTACCTACTTCTAGTAAGGAGCTGCAAATTGTTTTGTTATTAACAATAACAAGGTCCTTACGATGTTATGAAAACATACACTGTTACTCCAACTCTTGCTACTGCAAACTCAATATGAAAATTAGAGCATAAAATAGAGGATTTTTCATTTTGTCAAGTTAGTTGTCTTTCATATACTGAACCTTCATAACCTCACCATAATCATCATGATATTGACTGTCAAAATACATCCCCTCTATTCCAATACTAACTAGTCATTAGAGTTTATTTACAACCAATCATCCCTTTTGTCCTTCCACTCTTCAAGAAATAAATAAATATGAAGAACCTCTAAAGTAAATGCAGGCTCCAAGGATCTCCTTATTTCCCTTTATGCAAATATTTGCTTTCTTTCTAGTGTAACACCATATACTAGCTTGATCAACCTAATGGACTTCATAAAAACAATGCCCATTCAGAATGAGAACATTAAATATCTAAGGTATACATTTTCTTTCCTTTCCTTTCGCATCGTAAATAGGCTTGTATTTGAGAAATCTCCTGTGGTATTAATATTTATAGTTTACCACTATCACCCTTTTGTGGTGTGCCTCTTGATTGGTCATACAAAATAAATTCAATTGCAGATATGTTTATGTTAAGAATCTCAATCATTAAGAATGATCTTTCCCCATACTTTGTAAAAGGAGTACACAAATCTTCTCTTCTTTTATAATTTTGTGTTCCATTGGGTACATGCGATGGAAGAATCCATTTCTTCTTCACATAATTAACAACAATCCAATGAATAATTAAGGACACATTGCTATTTGTAACCTATAAATGAATCATTGTTAGATGTCCACCTATAGAATTAACACAATTCCCCTGCACTTGAGACTTCCTATTAAGGTTGAGTTTCTCAACAAGCTCAAAAGTGACTGAATCTATTGCCAAAATTGCAAGAGACCAAGACCTTCCCATAGTGGGGGTCACCTTGAAATATAATTTTTTTTTGTAAAAAGGAGGACATTGTCCAAAAATTCACTAGTAAGAATAGATTTTGTGGATCGATGGCATGATGGATTTGAAACACTAGTAGATGTATTGTGGGGGACAAGTCCAACAGTAAGGCCAAGATATTCCCTACTATGATGCTTTTTCATCAAAGAATATGGTAGCCTAGTTATTTCTGACTTAAGCAAACAATGTCCATGCACTTTGATTTGGTATTTAATTAGACTTCACAATAATCAAATGATCATTATCCAATCTAAGTCTTGATTTTTGTCAAAATTCTAAATTGAGTTGAAAAAGATGGATATTCACTGGGGAAGAATCCCGATCGTCTTTTGTTACATTAAATTCTAGTGGAAAATATATGTACTCCATATACTACCAAAAGTTTGAAAGTTTTCGGAAAATCGCATGGCATATCTGACATATATTCACTATGTATATTGGTTCGCTTTGAAAACCTACTTTTATTGATCAACGCATATATACCCATTGCGATATCCACATAACATGCATAATGCTCCAACGAATAACTGCTTCTTTTTATTATCTAAAGTAAATACCTCCAATAATCTCTCTAGGAATTCGTTTGTCGATCTAGTATCATTTGGAATCCTTTATGTTATCACTCCAAAATTTGTTTAGAGTTGTTAGAGAAAGAAGTGATAGAGGTAACCACAAACCTACTTTGGAGATTAGGGTCTAGCCTTCCTAATGCTCAGAGAGGGCTCTTTCTTTATGTTTTAACTTTGTTTAGTTAATTGATTTTAGGCTAGTTATGATTGTACTTGGGTTTTTATTTGGATTTGGTGGTGGGATCACTTGCTTAGATGGATAGAGGGATATATTTTATCATTGGGATATGGGGTCAAATGTCAAGCAAACAGGACCGGATCAAGTTCTAAAAATAATGTCTATAGGGCAAGATCACTGAGTTACTTCAGATCTCAAGGCTGGATGGTGAAGTGGTTTTCAATTGGATCCAAGGAGAAATTAAGGGTTCCTTAGGCTAGATTTTGAATGAAGTGAAAGAGGTCAATTGGGATGGAAAACAATTAAGGATTCTCAGATCCAGATATCAGAAGAAAACATAAAAATGATTGACTGTTCAAGATAGAGTGTACTTAAACAAATTCTGAAATAAATTTCCAGTTAATTCATTCAACTTTAGATAGCATGTAAGTTTGTGAGATACATAAGAAAATAACAAATTTGACAAATAAAATACTTCACTGTAATAGCTCAACACATGAATCCTGTAATGTAATCTCTTTATTACTCAGTCCAGTCTGCTGACTTGAAAAAGTTGGTACAATAACCATTAGGTTTATGATCAACACAACTCTACAAATGTATAGCAATCCACACTCAATACTTCGAATTTATGAAGTATTTATACAAAAATAGTTTTCAAAATATCCCAAACTATCTTTGGAATTAATCTAGGAGAAAGAAATATCTTCATGCAAGAAGATAGAGACAGATGTTGAGCTGTTGTATGCTGTCCATGTTTATTAGGTTGTGCTATCTTTATGCTCTGATATTTTGCTGTTTATTCTCTGCCTTGCTATTTGTCTGTACGTTGAATGTTCTTTTCACTCTGACCTTTCAACTGATACTCTTTTAGTTTGTTGATCTATCATTATCCTCTTACTGTGCTGTTTTCACCCTTACTGTACACTTTTACATTTTGACTATGTATCTTTATAGTAAGTCATTCAATTTCTCCCTTGTGTCTGCATCTGGTAATTGGATATTTACCATCTTCCTGTAGATTTCAACTGCCTCAGTGTATTTGGAAAAAGTTGGTTTATTTACAAAAAGGTGTTTTACCTCACGCTGGAGGTAAAACAAGTTCTCAAAGGTCTGATATAGGACCTTTCCAGTACACATCTCCTTCATAGAGGAAGTATTTACCTGATCCCCGGCCACCTCTCTTATCCTTCTGTTGTAGTCCTCCTATGGCATTAATTTATAATTTATTACCAAGGGATTTGGTAGACCCTTTTGCCTCAAAACATCAAACTTCACCATGAACCTGTCTATAGCCAATTGCATGGTTTGGCATTTGTCCTCAAGGTTTAGCATTAAATTTCTCTTGGTGAGCACCTTCTTAACCTCCAATATTGTACCTGTCTTGTCAGGTATCTCCAACTCCTGTAATTCATATTTGTTTTTGGACTTAAGGAAGTGAATGATCCTAGTCGCTTCCTTTGGCATGTCTCCTAGTTCTGTATTAACTCTCTGTATGGCTTTTGTAGCCTCTTTTACTAGGTCACTTTGTTCAAAATTCACCTGAATGGATGGCCAAATATCATTTTTAGAGTCAATGATATTGGCCCATAACTGTTCCTTGGCTTGGCCAAGTGGTTCCTTTAAAGTCAACTCTTTCTCTAAGTTCTTTATCCTTTCAGTCATTCTGGTTGCCTTCTGTACTTCTTCTTTGTGCATAATCTCGGCAAGCTTATTGTCATTTTCCAGACTGGTTATCTTCTCCTTAAGCTTGTTTAGTTGTGTGGTCTGAATGGGCATGTCTTCTATTGCCTTGACCAACTTACTTGCCTCATCACCTGGTTGAGCTATTGTTGTTGTCGATCCTGTTGCTGATGTAGACGCTGTAAAAGATGGGAGGGTTGTAGCTAGTGGAGTTGTAGGAGCCAATGAAGATGCCAAGGTGGAAGGAACCACTATGGTGACTGTTGGAATGACAGTAGCAGGGGTAGTCTCAAGGCTGGCATGTTTCAGCTGTATCAAGCTGTCCAACTCCTTCTCCATCTCTTTTAATTGATCATTAAGTTGGAGAACAAGGTCCATCATCTCCTCCCGATTAGTTTGGATCTCAAGGACCTCTTTTGTCTGTGGGTGCTCTGAATGAAGCAATTTGAGTTGCTTTTTGAGAGAAGCAATGTCCTCATTCTTTTTCTTTGTTAACTTCTCAGCAACCTTGATATTAGGATCATGTCCTAGCTCAATTACCAAGTCCTCCAGTGACGATCCTGTTGTCCTTGGCCTGTGAGGAGGCCTTTTTCAATTTGTACTGTGCTGTAATATTATCTAATGAAATTTGCAGCTTATGTGCAGCCATAACTTTCCCTGTCAAGCTGGAATAGATCATATCACCTGCTTGCTTGTGGAACTCAATTTGGTCAATGGGATGAACATCCCTGGCCAAAACCTCAAAATCTGCTTTTCTGTAGTCAGATGATGTTTTTGGTTGCATGAATGACATCTTCATTTTTCCTGTTTTGATGTCAAAGGCTGACATCAACCTGCTTTGATTTGCTGGAGTCTGCTTGAAGTATTGGGCATAAGTTTCAACCTTCAACTTCTCATTCCTCAACTTGATTTCCTTGTATATGTCTTTGATATCCTTTTCTTTGTCCACAGGCCTGGTGAATGAAGAAACTTCAACGTTGAGCTGTCTGTTAATAAGTTGAGTTTTTGATGTTGAGGGCTGGTGTGTTTCTCCTAAAACTGATGGGCATTTATTCCTTTCCACCAGTGTGTCAGTGTCAGTAATTTCGACCGAGTCAATGGTGTCTTCCTGTTCAGTTACAGGATTGAGCTTGGGCCTCTTCTTGTAACTGATCTCGAACTGTTCATCTGTGGTTTCCATTGCTGAATTGGAACCTTCTTCCCTGTTTCTCTTTGGATTTTTGTCTTCATTTACTGGAGTCTATAAAATAGGAGGAATCTTCATTGGTTCTCCTAGTTCTGGAACCTGCAAGAAGGAACTTGTATCAATCTGTTTTTCTACATTAATCAATGTATTCTCTACATCAACTACAATACTATCCATGTCTATTAGAGTGTTTTCCAACCATTCTGATTGGTTGGAAAACCTCTCAATGCTTGGTCTGGGATGATGGATGAAAGGTCCCAATTTGACCTTGAGCCTTAGCTTATTTATGACTCCATGAAAGTCATACTGCCACATAAAGTTGTTCTTGAATTTTATTTGTTGAAAAATCTTATCAACCTCTGGTCCAGCTACTCTAGTATTACAAATGAAGGGGCCCAATTGATTTTTCATTTTGAATTTGGTCTTCTTCCTAGTTGCTAGGAAGTTGACTTCATCAGAATTTATAATTTGCCTAAAGTATTCAAGTGCAAATATCCTCATGGGGAGGTATTTGGGCAGTTTGTAAGGGGGAAGTTGGCATCCATATATTCTTATCTCTGTGTGGTTCTGGTATAGATACCAATCTCCCACCTTACTGTTCTTTGCCAGCTGTAACACCCTTTTGATTTCTTGATTGATTCTGGGTTGAGGGCTACTGGTTAGCATATTCATAACTGGATGGAAAAATGAATCAATGAAATCCTTGTAAGTGAATACAGTGGAGTACTTTTGGATCAAGGGTGTCCAATATATGACTGACCTTGGATTTCCTTTGGTATCCAACTTCTGGATGCTGACAAGGAATTTATCTGACTGGTAATATAAAAACGTGTGGAACAATACATATGAGTACTTGAAGACTCTTTCAATAGGTAGTTTGGTGAACTATTCATGCATCCTGTCTACTATGAACTGAACATAGTTGTAAATTACATCAGGAGGCTTGACTGGGCTAAAGATGGAAAGGAAAGCAAGGATAACCTCATCCACATGTTCATCTGTAGTGTATCTTAGAATGCAAGAGAGCATGGTTATGATTTGTCTGCCTCTCTCAGAAAAAATGGAGCATATGGAGGAATTTATGTAGGAGTATGACAGTCCTCTATGATGAAAGTTTGGAAAATTTGGGCTATTCTGGGAAGGTCTAACTTGGTATAGAGGTCCAGCAAATATCCAATAGAAAGTGGGGTCTCATTTGGGCTTGGTTGGACCTGCAACATTTGGTTAATGGATTCTGCAATGATGGTAAATAACACTTGCTGGTCAGGGGTGACAATGGCTCTTTGGCTGGGAATGTAGCAAGCATAACAAAAGTGAATGATTTTGGGGTGTATTTCTGGAAACAAATACTTGGGCAAATTAGACTCCCAAAGGTGAATGCCATCGTTTTGGTTCAAGAATTTGTCCTTACTCTGGTAGTGGAGCTTTAGAAGGTAGGCAGGGGAAGTGATATCCTTTATTTGGAAGTCTCTGTTTGCTAATGCAGGGTGGTCGATGTCCAGGTGAGGGGTTTGCAAAGGTCTCACGTCCAGAGAGGTTTGGGAAGCCATAATTGGGTTTACAGATTTGAATTAGGCTTGTAGTGGTTTTAGGAGTGAGGTTTAGAAGCTCCGGTAGACTGGGAGGGTAATTACTGTCTGTATAAGGGTTTGGGGTATACAAATAAGTTTTCTCTTCAATTTAGGCAAGTTTCTTAATTAATTTCAATTAATTAACCGTTCAATTAAACTGTGTGTTTTCAAATTGAAGGGTTGTTATGGTTTTTCCCAAGAATACCTGGAAATTGATGGTTTGACGTGCAGACTGGGTTCAGTGGTGAATGCAAAAGGTACTGTGGCTTCAACTGCCAATTGGTTGCTTCAATTAGGTATTTGGAGCTTCTTCAGGCGGCAGAGGGTGGTCAAATTTGTCGCAGAGGTTTCAGGGTGTCGCAAATCGCTGAGCAGCAGTTTACAGTGAAAATGTAAGAAAAGAGCGAATTGGGGCTTTTTCAGCCTTTTAACGGGTAACAGTCACATTTTGGCACGGAAATAATCAATGAATAGTGGCCAGTTTTTGGTTTAGGCGAGGAAGTGGTTTTCTGGGCCATCACACCACTTTTGGAGGGCGGGCGGTATTTTTCACGAGAACGCGATCTAGCCTGGTGCCGCCACGTAGCAGAACAATGCCCCAGGCAAAAACGCGAATCTCGTGTGCTCTCGGGTTGTTATCGATTAGACGATGAACCCGCACAATATGGATGTACACCATCGGATCTGGGGGTATGAGATCAAATGGCTATCGCAATGTAGAGTTGCACGGTGGGAATTGGGAAAGGGATTTGCAGGTTCCAGGATTTAATTATAGTTAATTGTAATTATTTAACCAATAATGTCGGGATTTTTAATATAAACATATGGTTAATTAAGGTGGGACCATGGTTTATGTGGCGGGGTTTTTTTAACTATACCAAGGGTTGGTGGGTTAAAAAAGGGTATCGGGGAAAAAAGAAGCGGGGAAGTTAATTAGATAAAGCAGGGGCATAAAACTTAGGATAAGGGGGTTTTTGTGGGTTTTCAAGGGGAAGAGGGAAATTAATAAGGGGGGAGAGTAATATTTGTAATGGGGAATGGGTTTCACACTAGAGAAAAAGGTTTTAGGAAGGGGGGATGATTTTTGAAGGGTAATTACTAGGGAAATGTGTGAAACTAAGGGGTAAAGGTCAAAATGAGGGGAAAAGGGGATTTACAAGTAATGAAGGGATAATGGGGAAATTAGCAAATAAGCATGTGGGGGTGTAATGAAATGCGGGGAAATTAGTAAACAAGCTTGTGAATATCTTTTCTTTCTCACATTTCTTCCTACACATGAAACATAGGATTAAGCATGATAAATGTGCTTTTGACTCAACAACCTTGTGCATTTGCAACCTTTCTTCTACCTACCCTTTATTTATCCTAACATTTTCTCCTCATTTATTGGGTGCATTTGAGCTTGCTGACCATTTATTTCTTTTTCTTTTGACAAGCACACTATCTAATTCTAACCTTATAACTTCCAATGGGTCAGATTAAACTAATGAGCTCATTTTTATTCTACCTAACTACTGATCTGCCAAGGTTAAACAATTTGGTTAGATCTTTATTCTCTATCTATCAACATGCAATTTTAAGCATGAACGAGTCAAGATTAAGCTATTTGACCATCATGGATTGTTGCATTTCTGACAAGTTGCACACAATCTTATTTTACAAAGTAAAGCAATGATAGTGGGCTTTTGAATTTGCACACTTTCATGATTTGTTTTGTTTCTTTTTGGGGTTCATATTTTTTCACTTTTTTTTATATTTTTCTCTTTCTTTTTGTTCTTTGATTATTATTTTAGGACATACCCTCTTTACATTTTTTAATTTTTAATATGGAAAACATTTTACGAGAAGCAAGAGTATGTACAATATTACAAGACTAACCATAGCCAATTCAAAATTATGAATCCTATTATTATAGGACCTTAACACTCTACTTAGTCAATGTTATTGATTCTCTAGCATTTCTAACACATCTCTGGCATCACAACATTCTCTACTCTAACATACATCTTAGGTCCATGTAACATATATCTCCTCTCTGTTATCTATTGTCTTATTCATGATTACAAGGATTGTCATGTAACATTGTATATCTCTTCGCTCCTTACATTAACACATACCTGTTTTGGATGGAAGAAGCTGACATATAATGCATATTATAGACAGCGATTACTCTGAATTCACGGATTTGGCAAGTTATTTATTGCAAATGTGATACCAAAGGTTCATAAGTAAGGATGCCACTGTGAAACACAACCTGTGTAACTTCGATATTTGTCAAAACTCTCAATTTTATCCGACCATAGGTGTAATGTAGGTTCACCCTTCACACTCAACCTACATGACATTCTTGACTTGTATTATTTTAGACCATGATTGCTTTGGCCTTCACATAATTATGTAACACATAACTAACATATACACGTCTCTGGTCTGCACTTGTAACTCCCCTTGAATTCCTGGGTCTCATTTCAATATGTATTTGTATTCCTTGTCATTGAGGTTCCTTTAGTTGTATTATTGTCAAAGCTCTCTATTATTTGTAATTATTTGCCTGAAAACCTCACTTGTGTATCATGTTATCACTTAGAGAAAACCCTGGCTACGGGAAAAAATATAAGGTAACCTCAAACCACTTTGAGGTTGGAAGCTGGCCCTTCAACCTGGAGAGGGATCTCTCTCTAAAACCCAACTACCCAAGGTCAAAGTGGAAGAAGGTTTGCAATAAGCCATATGGCCAAATTTATTTAAGAAAAACTGAGGTTGGTTGAACTGTAGGAAAATTTCACCATTGGGCATGGAGTCTGAACCAATCAGCTTTATATAATCACAAGTTTAGTGAGAAAAAATCACAAAAGCGAGATAGTGAAAATTCCTATGACAATTTTTAGGAAGGTGGAGGATAGTGAAGAAAATCAATGTGATATATATGTGAAAAAACAAGTATTTAAATATCTGAAGCATAAATAAAATGGAGCACAGTGATATGAATTCCAATTTCAAATCACTTACTATTTAGACATCGAAGAAAATATTAAAACCAAGAAAGAAATAGGGAATTGTAACACATGAATTTCTCTAAACTGCTCACATAGACTGCTTTATTATAATTTGATCACACAATACATAAAGAGCTATCTTTCAAAAGTTCCAACCCTTTTTCCTTCTTTAGAAACTGTTTATATAGAACACATCATAACTTACAACATTTTTCTAGCAAAACTTTATTACAAAATCTTAAAATAATAATGTACTTTATCAAATACATGCATATAGAAAACTTCCTAATCCTATCTGCATCTAAATATCGTGTTGTTTCTAGAGTCATGGCTAGAGATAAGGATCACCAAGTCAAATTTGATGAGGTGACATCCAAGTCAACAACTGTCCATGAGCTTTTCCCTCATGAATTCTTGGAAAATAGGGTCCAATTATCCCTTCGAAACACCAAAACCGTGATAGATGTTAGAAAATGGAGGTTGTTTTAAATGGGTCCATTACAGATAAAAGCCTTTTTCGGTTTTGAAAAAATTGTTCTAATTTGTTTGGAAACTGTGCCATAAATTACTATGTTGTACAAGAAAAACATTTTAAAAAATAGAGCTTTTGTCAAGTAAAAACAAATATGCTTCAACACCTTTTCCCTTTGACTGATGAGCTTGTGTCATAACTTCCACCGTCCATAAACACAGGTAATGAAGATGGGAGTGGGATTTGGTTACAAGAATGTGGGATAACAATTTTTTTACTTCGTTGAATCAAACAATTCACATGATTAAATTTGCACAAATTTTAACTCATGGTAATATAACTACTTCCACCATCCATAAATACTTGAGATTAAACATGTTATTCCATCGACGCATTTCTTTGGTCATGAAAAATTTTGAATTTTGCATTTGACGCTGATTTTCCAGCTGTTGGAGTTTAATTGATTGTCTTTAGAAATTCACATTGCTACTATGGTTGTCAGCGTTTTAACCCTGTTTATTACAAATTCGTGCTGACACTCTTGTCGTCAGCGCTTTTAAAATTTTTCAGACTAAACAATGTGATAACATATCCAATGACCATGTCCCCAGCTTTACACGCTCTTTTGTGTAGACAAATATTGATTTCATATTCTCTAAAGAAAACCAAGTATAGAAATCACATTTGCATATTAACACCATGATTATGGGTGAGTGCATTGTAACTCAACCTTAGGTGATGCAAGATATTGTCAATGTCTTCGTTGTTGGAGTTTGGTAGCCTCTTCACTATCAATTCTCACTCATCTGCATACGTAATGCCTTCCTTTGCTCTCCACACTACTTTGATCACAAGTTGAATCTCTGCACACTTTGCACACACAAGCTTGGTCATTCCTTCATCGATGTTTATTGGTAATTTTCCATTATTATATGGAAAAACATGATAAGAAAACAACCATCATCTATCATCTTCATCTATATCTCCCATAATTATTATATACTTCTTTGGATCTCTCATCTTAACAATCCAATTCATCTCCTTGAAATGACAATGGCTTTAGAGTTGGAGGGGTCTGTTAACTGGAGTAGGCTCAATTCCTCTGTGAATTTTGCATCCTTTTCCCAAACATCATCTAAGTTCAAGATAAACCTTTTTCCATTCATCCTTTCATTCAACTATTGTACAAATTATTAGCTCATTTTTTTATTATCATGATTTACCCTTGAGTAAGTGGCCATTTGTGTTGAGAGTTCATTTAGAAGGCTTGTAAAAGACGGAGGCTGATAGACAATGAGCCAAGGAAATAACTCATCACTCATTTGTGTAGAATTATCGACGTAGCATTTGAGGTTTTCATGATTAATTTTCTTCAATTTTCGATTGAGTTTCTTATCCTCTATTTTGATGTTACAGGTCCTCAATCTTAGCACTACCAGTCCACGATCAAGCTCATTTTATTTTTCGTTTCAAATTTATAGGTCCACAACTCGTAATTTCTATGATTTGGTTGTTTATTGTGATAGAAATGTGTCCTTTATTCGTAGTTTTGATGCTTGACCTTACTATGGCTAGATCCTCTTCCTCGTGAATGATCCCATCAACTATCTTTAGGAAGAATCTCATTCAAATCAAGCCATTCATATAGCTTCTCACTAATGTCGTATAGGAAATGCTTCCTATCCATATCATAATCAATGACAACAACCTCTTTGAATTTACCATTGCTAGCCCATTTTATACTTGCATACTTACCTATAATATTTCCATTATAGGCTCTAGGGTCTTCACCTTCATCTTCATTGTTTTCTTCCTTTTCAGAGTTGTATTTTCAGAGGTAGGAACACCTCCCTTATCTTCTACAACCTTCCTATTAGCCTCTGTTATCCATGATAACATCTAGAAATCATTTTTAGTTTCATTAATCATTTGCATCTGTCTGCTGCGTTTTCGAAAGAGGTGGATGTAATTTGAAAATTGGAGATTAAAGAAGGAAAGAACAGGTCCAGTTTGAACTATTTTGGAGAAATTCCCATATTCTCTAATAACCCATTTTCTTTCACAACCCCATTTTGCCCCTTCGTTTTATGAAAACTCTAGCCGCAGTGACCCATTTTTTTAACTTTAGCCGAAATCCCTTTGTATCTCCAACTCTAGCCGTTTTTCCCCACTTGCCTTTGAAATTTCTTTAATTTTTTTATAAAATATGCCGTAAGTCTTTTAAAAAGGTTGGGACCCGAAGTCTATATCGCAATCGGCCTTTTCCGTTTTGCGAAACCTTATCCACAATGTCCCTCATCCGCTTGCGATTGCAATATCGGAAATCGTAAAGTCTCTCCTCCGTCGATATCGCAATTCGTCCCCGCCGATTGCGATATCGCATAAATCCTCCCCCCGTCGATTGCGATATCCCCCAACCAATATGCGATATCATAGTTTTTGGTCGATTGCGATAAATCCCTTCGCCGCCGATATCGCATATCGCAGTTTTCCGCTGATTGTTATATCCAAGTCCCGTTACCACTCTGCTCGCCGATTGCAATAAAGACCTTCCCACTGATCGCAATATTTCCTCTTCCTCGTTGATCGCAATATTTCCTCCTCGCCTATCGCATAAAGTTCTGTCCCCCCATCGATTTCAATGTCGCAATCAGGGATCTAACAAACATAACTCCCTCCTCCGCCGAAATCCCTTCCGATTTGCGATTGCGATGGATCCAAAAGGTTATGTGTTGTAGTTTTGAGAAATTTCAGGTCCGATATAATGGGAAATCACCATAAAATCAATGTTAAAGCTCCTTTTCACTTTCTGGTGGTGTATTGCGATTGTGATAAAAACAGGCCCGGATCAACGACCCAGATTGAATCAACCCGAAACAATGGCCCAGATCAATGAATATTAAATTTCCCTTTTCGCTTTTGCTCAGTGGGACATCGAGGATTTTTTTCAACAGCATGGTCATCAAAGAGGACAACGAGCGTGTTTTTCGACATATATCCAGCATCATGGTCATCAAACAAAATGCAAAGAAAAGAGGACAGCGAGACACAGAGGATAGTGAAGGCACTTTGAAACATGTTTCAAACAACAAACTTCATGCCTACCAGCAGGATAAATAATATTGCTTATTTAAAGGCCCAGAAACAACAAAAACAGAATTCAAAAGGGCGGATACTCTAAATTTCCACAAATACAGTGCCAACATAAAAACAATTGCAATTTTTCCTGAATTATTGTAACAGTTGGATGAATTTTGTTTACATGTGATGCCTATTTGTATTCAAACTCTGTTAAAACAGAAAATTCCTATGAAAACTCTGTTAGTTAGAAGAAAAGGAGGAACAGGTCTCTAGAAAAATAAATCGAATTTGGCCCAAGTGGAAAGGTATGTAAAGGGATATTTTCTCTATAAATAGGTAGATTTTCGACTCTAAGAAGGGTTGATGGAGAGTGTGAAAAACTAACCTTCTGTAATATTTTGTTCTTTTAATAGAAAATCAACAACTCTATTTTTGTACCTGGGATTCGTGTTATGGCTTTTATGAGTTTTTATTATGTTGTTTCAAGTTTTACGTAGTATCTTGATTACTTGGAAATATGTCAAACAACTCCAATTTCCTTCATTTATTGTGTATGACTGTGGGTATTCATTTGTATTAGTTTTAAAGAAATAGATGCCTCGACTTCCATTAAACACTGTTGTTGATCATAATTTGTTTTAATTTGACTCCATGCCCAATGGTGGTAGTCATCACATTTTTCTTCAACTACAAAATCACAAAAAAAGATCAGAGTTAGTCATATGAATTTTGAGTTTATCACAAGTCATTTTATAAATATTTTGAGAGAGCCCTTCCAAATGAATGTACTAATTTCCAGTCTAAAGTTGGTTTAAAATAGTTACACTTGGGTTAAGGTTGATACAACCCAACCCGTCCCAGCCCCATGATAACATTTTGGTGCGTCTGCTGGGAGTCCGAAAGTTATATCATCCTGGATGTTTCATTTCAAAAGCTGAACTCTTGAAGGTAGCAAGATATCACATTGTTCGAGGCTGCATTTCTATCTTGGCGACTCCACTGGTACTCTCAACTTAAAGGTGGCTTATAAGAAGATTCATACGAAGAGCAATCCAAACCCTAATCCACCAGAAATAGTTGATGATAGTGAAAAAATTCTCAGAAAAGATGTTAGCTCATCAAAATCAGGTACTCCATTTCTCTTAAGATCTATCTCATAACCCTCTGGAGATATTCAAGATATTGAAGGTATTAGATTTGATGAAGAGTATAAGCCTATATTGCTTAGATCTAAATCAGAGAATGATTTACCAAAACTAGAGTTAGATTATATTTTTGAGGTTCCTAAAGAAGTTAAAGATAGGTTTTAGGAAATTGCCGCATCAGAATTGTCACTTGAACGAGTGTCTTTAGAAAAACTAAAAGAATTTGATCCTTTTGAGCTTTTGTCAAGAAAATAAATTGGTTTCCTTTTACCTGAAAGAAGAACCTTTACTTCAAAAACAAAAGTCTTTGTCACTCAAGCCCCTTCGAGTACATCTGCTTTCATCAATACCCCTACTAGTTTCATTTTTACCTCTCCTATTGAAATTTCTGCTAGTACTTCTGCTATGGCAGGCCCTACTAGATATGCTCCTCTTGTTTTACTAGTTGTACTTCATGAATTACCTTAAGGGTACTCCACTAGAATAAAAACTTTTGGAAGTGAGGAGGGGATAACTGCAGAACAGCATGTTGACCAGTTCAATGACTTTATAAACCTGGAAGAGGTAGATTATGAAGATGTTAAGATGAGGTTGTTTGTACAGAGTTTCATTGGTGAGGTGAAAAAATGGTTCAAAGCTTTAACCCCTAGAAGTTTACATGATTGGAATGAATTAGAAGACACTTTCCTAAGGAAACGGGGAAGTAAATTTAATCATGTACAAGCTTTAACTAAATATAACAATTTGAAGAAAGCAAGCCATGAATTAGTACAAGAATTTTGAAAAAGATTCAATAAAGTTTATAATTCCATTCCTGCTCACATTAAGCCTCCCCTAGGCGCTGCTCAGTTACATTATGCCGAGGCCTTTGATTATGAGTTTTCCGTCCTATTAAGAGAGAGAGAGTTTACTACCTTAGCTGACATGCAGAATGATGCTGTGAAAGTGGAAGTTAATATGGCTGCAACAAAGAGGTCTAAAATTAGTAAAGGAAAATTAATAGAAGAAGAACAACCTTCTACATCTCTTGATGTTAAATTTGATACCATAATGAAAACAATGGAAAGACTCATGGATAGACTGGCCCTTGGGAACAATCCTCTTGCTGCATAACCCGAGACAGAGGTTAAGAATCCAGATTTTTCGGAAGGGGTCAAATTCAATAGAGGCAAACAGAACATAGAAATAAGCCTGACCAAAACGTTAGGCCTCCTTTCTATCAAAATATGTTAGATGATGAGGAAATGAAACCAAAGATCCAAGAAGATACCATTCATTGTTTAGGTGAAGATGAAAAAGGAATGTTTTTAACAAAATAAGAACATGATGAGTCTTATAATGACTGATAAGGCTCATCAATGGGTAAATTATATGGACCTTAATGCACCTGCAACTTACTAAAATCTAATTTTCTCATCATTCTTTACATGTTTTAATTATGTTTTGCTTAATGAGGAGAGTAAAGATGAGATGTCATGTCTAGTGGTCTAATGTGCACTGATTGTAGGTTTTGGAGCAAATTTTGGCTAATTAAAGTGCAGGAACTTGAATGGAGACAAGCAAGAGGGATTCTAGGAGACATGATCTCCCTCCTTAACTCCTCACTCACTTGAAGATTCCTCAATCAAATCTCATCAGCTGGGAGTTGCAAGTGACCGAGTCATGAAGTTCATTGGCAGCCAAGCCAGTGACAGTTGAAGACCAGTTGATCTCAAGATTGGAGCCAAGCCTACTTAAATTTAAGGAAGTTGTTGGTAACTTCAGTTGTATAAATCAAGAGGCCTAGAGCCTCATTAGGATTCAGATTTTTTGTTCAAGATAGTTAAGCAGTTTTCGAGTTGAAGTATTGTAACCAAACACTCTTATGTATTTCTAATTTTTTTAATGAAAATGAGTAGCATTCCCTTGTTCTTCCACTGAGTTGACTCAGAGGGTTGAAGCTCTTGGGTTAGGGCCCAACCCTAGCAACAGAGGTTCCTCTTGTTGTATATGTATGCTTAGGTTATACTCATAGTTAGTTGCTAAATTGATTTTGTTATTGTTAATTTGCAAGTATTGGTAGATTTAATTAGTTTGCTTCCATTTGTGGATAGTTCTAACAACAACATTATAGTGATAAGAAGATATTCCAGAAAGGTTGACAACAAGTGGGTTTCACCTCAATTCTCCCTTTTTGGGATCATGGTTTGAGGAACACTTCCCACACAACCCAAAAAGACAGAATTCTTTCTTTTTGCGTAATCTAGGGTTTTCCTGCTAATTAGGTCATTATCTTTCAGTTTCATAGGATAAGTTGCAATTGGTATTTCTGATCTCTTAGGTTTTGCACTGATTTCATCTCACTTTCATATTCGTTTCAAGCACTTCCATGTATGAACTTAGAAAGTAAATTGTGACAACTCTGTTTTTTTCTATTTGAATAAACCCTTCTTGTTTTTGCTAAATTTATGTATAAATTCCAAGAATGATGTGTGTTGTTGCATGAGTTTCTAAATTGCAGGGAGACCTCATCTCATCAACCTTAGCCAAGCCATATCCACCCATGATTGCCAAAAGTGACTAAGGTCTCAATTCGAATTCTTGTCTTGTGAGGGAAACTCACAGTTTCTATTGAGACAACCATCTTAAAGATTTGGCTTGAGTTCTGAGTAAGTTCCTACCACTCCCATGCCTTATTCCCTCCTTATTCACCTTTTCCAAGCTCCATCCCACCTTCTAGACCACCCCCTAAGCTTTCTGCCTATTCCTGTAGTAAAACATGGGATCTTGTAGGTGAACTAGTACAACCTATAGACATCCTGTAGGAAAACCTGTAGTAGCCTGTTTTGAGCTCGAATTAAGAAAAAACATCACTAAAAGCCAAGATTAGGCCCCTACTTTCCCTCCAATCCATCTGAACCATTGTACTCCTCTTCCTCCACACCTGTCTCCCTTGCCAAGGAATAAAGAAGGATTAGAATTCACATTTTTCAAGCAAAAAGATAAAGAAAAAGAGTCCTTTTATATTTATTCATTCGCACAACAGTTAGTACTCTCTAGATTAGGTTTCATGCTTAGATTAGTCAAAACTTCACATGCGTTAAAGTAGGGTTATTTTGAAAGCAAGGTATGTTAGCAAGTAGATAGAGGATTTCATGTTTTTTTGCAAGAATTTCTTTTAATCTTTCATTCTTGCAATATGCAACATTTCTTTTCTCCTAATTAGGGTAAATATCCCCTCTCCAAGTTGGTAATCAAACTTCTTCTAGTTAATAGAAGGTTGGTTTGAGAAACCCTAGTGGTCTATCACCACAGCTGAACAGTGACAAAGAGTAGACCAATTACATCTATTTTTGTATACAACACTGTCACCTCCAAGTTTGTACGAACCCGAGGTTGATGAAGTAAAGTCGGTAGGCCCAGGAGTTGCAACATCCTTGCTGCAATACTGGTGCTCATCACTTTTTGGCACCATGGCCGGGGAGGTGTCTGAGTAGATGTGATTTCTTCTTTCTTTATTCCTTTTCTTATCTCTTTCATTATGCAATTAGTTCCATTCAGCAAATAGTTGCAATTTAGTTATGTTTTCTTTCAATTTTGCAAGTAGTTTAGAACTCGAAAAAAAGAAAGAAAAAACACTCCTTTCATGCCTCGTAGGAATAAGGATAACTTAGGAAAATTTCTGCCAAATACCCCCACCACTTCAAACACCCAACCTTCCCTCTTCTTCAGTGGATGTGAACTAGAGGACCCTTTAGGCGAACAACCAGAGATTTTTGAAGAGCCTATAGGGGACGCAGAAGAAATCATTCCACCAACTGAAAGAATGTTTGAAAATAGAAATGAAAGGGGAGACATGGAAAGAGTTGAGGGTTCGTTTCCCATCGGAGAAACTAATGGGAATGCAAAGATGAAAAAAATAAGCCCTTATGTTGTTCCTCACTTCCATGGCCTTACCTTAGAAGATCCAGATACTTTTTTGTTTGAATTTGCTGTCACATGTAGAACTTATGATTACACCTCTGATGATCAGAAGTTGAAAGTATTCCCATCCACTCTCAAGGATGCAACCCTGTGCTGGTTCATGGGTTTACCTGGGGATAGTATCACCACTTGGGCTCAGATGCAACAAGCTTTCAACAACAAGTATATGGACTACTACAGGTCCAAAGATATGAAAGAGGAGTTTTTTAGAATGACCTTAGGACATGATGAGTCCTTAGAGGATTATGAGGAGAGATTCCAACTCAGCTACAAAAGGGTTAGGTGCACCCTTGATCCTTAATCACTTAAGTTAGTCCTTCTGAGGGGGATCAGGGAAGACCTTCTAGAAACCCTAAACCTGCTGTCAGGAGGGGACATCTACTAGTTACCCTATGATGATATCAATATAGTTTTCAAGAATCATTCTAGGGAAGCTAGAAAGAAGGGTAGGGCTAGTCAAGCAGTGGCCAGTTCATCCTCTTCCAATACATCCATAAAAAATGAAATTGGGAGCATGTTGGAATACTTTAAGAGTGAAATGCTGCAAACCCTTGCTCTGCAATTAGACACTATGCAAATCAAAAGGAAACAGGAGGAAGTAGAGAGAGCATTAGCCATCTTCGGCCCAAGGTGCATAAGGAGGCACCCTAGGAATGAATGTCCATTGAACCTTATAGAAATTTGCTCGGTCTGTGAGGAAAACCACTCCACAGAAAAGTGCCTCTCTCTACCTGGATTAAAATTTGTGTATCAGGGAACCGAAGGGGTGACTGAGCAACTCTACTACATAAATCAAAGGAGGCCTCATGGACCTTGACCATACCAGTGGGGCATGTAAGGGTCATCCTATTCATATTACAACCCTAATAAAAAAACATGCATTACCTCTTGGTTCCCCCCTGCTCATCCTTCCTGGTCTACACCTTCTCCCTGGTCTTTTGCACCTCAATATCATTCCCAATTGGCCAACCATCCATTTCAGCCATATACTCCTCCACAACTTCAGTGGGATGCACCACCCCAGGGGTGGAGGCCCCCATACAACCAAGCTCCAACTTTATTGCCTTCACCTCCATCTCAAACACAACTCCTATACCCTGCTCCACCTAAACAACCTCATATGCTTGCCCAACCAAACCTGAACCCGAACAACAGAAAAACACAACAGGTCTAAAGTGGAGAAACATCCCACCCTGCCTATGCTGTGGAAATTCATGAAACTAACCTTAGGTCTGGGAGAGTGCTCCCAGATAACCAACCTCCATCTCCACGTAAGGAGAGTGAGGAGGAAGGAGAGGAAAGTGTGCCTAGAATGAATCCATCCCCCTTTCCTGAAAGGTTAACCCATCCAGTCTAGCACAACCCAAAATAGATTGAACTTCTGGGTGATTTGAAAAATTTGTGTGTCAAAATCCCGCTTCTCCAAGCTATCAAAGATGTCCCCATTTACAACAAGTTGGTCAAAGAGAAGTGTTTCAAACATCCAGGGAGGCGAAAGAAAGACACCCCTACCTAAAATGTCATTGGGCAGCTCTCTGACTTATTGTTGGGGCGAGTAATTTGCCCAAAGTATTTATATCCTAGGAATCCTGTAGTAGATGTACACAATGATGGCACCATTGTTCCCCATACCTTGATTGATCTTGGGGTTGCCATCAATGTGATGACTAAGGAGACTATTCTCAAGCTGAATCTCCAGGGATCATTAAGGAATACCACGATAGTCTTGCAGCTTGCATACCGATCCACAGTAGCTCCTGAGGGGATTCTTGAGGATGTGATGGTCTCGATTGATTCCTGGGAATACCCTGTTGACTTCTTAGTTCTCTAGCCTAAAACCAAATTCAATGGTTATCCTTTCATCCTTGGGAGGGCTTGGTTAGCCACTGTCAATGCCTACATAAGCTGCAGGGCTAGAAATACGACTATAAAAAATGGGCATCTGTCCAAACAATTGGTCGTGTACCCTCCTGCTCAACTATCCCTAGAGCATGACTTACCTTTATGGATAGAAGAGGAGGAAGAAGATGAAGTCTACTCCTCCCAAATATATACCTTAGAAACTTCCATAGGAGGAGGACAACTTGATGAAGATGATTTGATTGAACACATCCTCTAGAATCAAACTCCCAACACCATGTCTCTAGAAGTAGTGAAGGAAGCCAAGGAAAACCATCTGATAGATCTATGCTCAACTGACTCAAACCCTACTTGTGTCAAGACAATAGAATTGGCCTTGAAAGTGGATTGAAAATCAACCCCCCTCTCTCTGTACACCAAGACGAGGAGTTATGTAGCATGCTAAGAGAGCATTTGAATGCCTTTGCTTGGAATTACAAAGAAATGAAGGGAGTTCACCCTTCGGTGTGTACTCACCACATTTACATCAAGGAAGGTTACAAGCTAGTCCACCAACCCCAAATGAGAATGAATCCAACCCTCAAGGATATAGTCAAAGAAGAATTGCAAAAGTTGTTGGATGCAGGATCCATTTACCCTATCTTGGATAGCGAGTGGGTGTCTCCTCTAGCGCTGGTTCCAAATAAAAATGGAAAGTGGAGGATCTGTGTGGATTACTGACAGCTAAACAAAGCCACAAAGAAGGACCATTTTCCTTTACCTTTCATTGACCAAGTATTAGATGGTGGCAAGAAAAAAGTTCTCTTTCCTGGATGGATTCAGCGGGCACAATCAAATCCAGATCAACCCAGAGGACCAGGATAAAACCACCTTCACCTGTCCCTGGGGTACCTTTGCTTATAGGGTCCTTCCTTTTGGTATATGCAATGCCCTTGCCACTTTCCAGAGAGCAGTCCTGAGTATCTTTGCAAAGCTAGTCCATGATGCAATAGAAATTTATATGGATGATTTCACCCCCTATTGGTGTGATTTCCAGGAAGCTCTCTCTAACTTGGGAAATGTGTTAAACAAATGCATTTAAATGAACTTATCCCATAGTCCCGAAAAATGTGAATTCTTGATGACTACAGGGACTGTTCTAGGTCACTCAATATCCCAGGAAGGACTGCAAGTAGACCCAAATAAGATAGCCATCATCAAAAGGGTCCCTACTCCACAAAAGTAGAGGGATGTTAGAAGTTTCTTAGGGTTAACCAGATAGTATAGGAGATTTATAAAAAATTTCTGCAAGTTAGCTTCTCCCTTATTTGGATTATTGGCTAAAGAATTCAAATTTTTATGGTTAGAAAGCTGCCAAGAGGCCCTGGAAACCCTAAAGGACAAGTTGACTACTGCACCTATTCTCCAAAGCCCAAATTGGGCTCTTCCTTTTCACATTCATGCTGATGCCTCTCACAAATCTATAGGAGCAACTCTAGGCCAGATAGATGACAAGCAACCTTATGCCATTTACTTCATCAACAATAATTTGTTGAAAGCTGAGTTGAACTACACAGTAACTGAGAAAGAGCTCCTAGTTGTTGTCCATTCATTGAATAAATTTAGGCATTACATTACTGGTTACTGTTATCACCCCAAGAAACTCTCTTACGTTGTATCTCAGAGATGCCCGGGAACATTACAAACTCAACAAAAATGTTGGAAATATGGTGGATGAATGAAAGAAATGCTGCATATTCAAGCCAGATAACCACTTCTACTATGTTTAACCCCAGACATGGGTGAACACCCCTAGACTACAAGGATTTAGACCACTAATCACTCACAGATTAAGGAATATGTGAAGATGGAGAATACTGATCACACCAGCAGATGCACGAGACCATGTGATGACCGACTGCAACCAGTAAAAGGTCTGCAAATCTATTTCTTAATACACAGACAGGATGACAACTCTTTGGTATTAAAACAACAGAAACCTGCATACACATTCAATAAAACTAACTAGACTCTAACACAGAGGTGGGATGACAGCCCCTTTAATGCTAAACATCAAAGGAAATTTAAAAAATGTATAACAGGCACAACCTGGAACAAAGAGGAAGTGGACAGTGAGCAATTAACAGCCAAAGAAGCTTGCATTAGCTGAAAATGAAGACCAGACGCTGTAGGTATCACAGTAGTTACAATCTCCAGAAGTTGAAGCTTACAACAAAATAACACTCATCAACCCCATTACATTCTGAGTTCTGGATATATATAGAGGTTGATTACAAAAATATCTACTATCCTATGCGTGGAGGGGTCATAATTGACCACCAACCACATTAACTATCTGATACAAAATCTCTGCTACAATCTGATGCTTGAATGAATACACTTGACATTTACTGGTACTTGGCTGTCCTTCCTGAGCAAGTAGAGTGTCTTATGGAAGAATGATCCATAACTGATAAATGCTGTGAACTGCTCGAGGAGTGTCCTTTTACTCTTCGCCATAATGCTCTTTGAATGCGGTTGTTGAAATATTAACTGTGTAGAGTACTTGGTAGCTGCTTGCTTCATCCTTCGGGTGAATGATACTGGTTAGAGGCACAAAAACAACATGGAGGATGCATGGTGGGACGAGAATAAACAATAGCCGTCGGATCTCGCAGATGAACGACGGAGATTGAATCAAGGAAAGCTATCGGGAAAAGCAGGCGAAAACAAATGCGAGCCATCAGATTGTGGTGGGGTAGATTCGATGGTTATCGGGAGCGGGAGCTGCGCAAATATTAACGGGCGAAGGATGTACAAGTGGGCGGTAAGCGGTTTCCCTGCACCGCTTTTCGGAGTGGAGTGGTAAAGGTACATGGGGAAGCGACGCAATAAAAGGGCGACAAGTGGTAGACGTGATGGGTAGGAAACCACTTTTCCCGCGGGTTAATGCATGAGCGGTTCACGGGATGGAGGGGAGCGTATGTTGTTGGATCAGGCGGCAAACGATCAGACGACTGAAAACCGATGTACATGTTTCTTTTTATTGATGTGACGGAAAAAGGCTTATAGACTATGCGCGCGGTTATATTGATTGTGGTTATATTACCGTTAAACTCGGCACCCAGGGCTAAGAAAATATGGGTTTATGCATGGTTTAGAGGAAAATAGAGAAAGATGGGAGGTTATGGGAGTATTAAAAGAGAGAAGGGGTAGGAGAAGAACGACCAATGAGACTCTTTTGTGAGCATAACCATTGTGGCCAGAGCTGCCTTTTGATCCTCAAAATGTTCAAACATGTAGCAAATCTAACATTTGGCTCCTTCTGGGGATGAGATCCTCCCTGTGAGGTCTCAAGAACCTGTAGATCAATGCCTTATGATAAAAAACGAATTAGAAAAATTCCTAGTGTTCCATTGGGCATGGAGTCTGACTGAACCTACACTAAAACTGTTAAAACAAAATATTTACAACTTTTAAGGCCAAAAGACCTTAAATCACATAAATTTTTAGAAAACGCCCATTAACTGGACCATCAAAAACTGCTTCTCCTCCCATACTTTTCAGTATGAAGGTGTTGTTCCCTTGAATCTGAGAAATGATGAAAGGCCTTGTCCAAAAAGCATCAAATTTCCCATGATTGCCTTTCTTCTTTTTTAGTGCGTCCCATTTCAGAACCAATTCTCGAACCTGAAAATTATTTGCTTTTGTTTTCTTGTCAAAAGCTTCCTTAATCTTTTTCTGATGTGCTGCAGCCCTTTCAACTAGTTGTTCTCTAATTTGATGTACCTCTACCAAATCAGTGATCCTTTTTGCCTTGTCTTCTTCCTCATTCTGCTCTATTGAAGGAACTTTTCCACAGGGAGAGTTAATTGAATGGGGAATGCAGCCTCAGTGCCATATACCAGCTTGAATGGAGAATTCCATGTGGATCTTTTAATGGTCGCTTTGTCAGCCCAAAGTGTGTATTTGAGCTTTGAATCCCAATTCCATTTGTTATCATCCAACAGCTTCTTAATGATCCTTATTAAACTCTTGTTAGAGGATTCTGCTATACCATTTCCTTGAGGATAGTATGAGGTGGAATGAATCAATTTAATACCCATTGAATTACACATATCCACCAACTCTTTGGCTCTGAACGCCACTGCATTATTTATGACTAATTTGTGTGGACAACCGAACCTGGTAAAGATATTCTCTGCTAAAAACTTCATGACCGCATTATGATCAACCTTTCTGGTAGGGATTGCTTCAATCCATTTTGTGAAATAATCAGTGGCTACTAATATCCATCTGTGATGGCCACTGGAATGTGGATTGATTTCTCCAATGAAATCCAAGCCCCACTGCTGAAAAGGTCCTTTTGCAAATATTGGTTTTAAGGGCAGGGACTTCAACTGCTGTTTTCCTTCAAATCTTTGGCACCTGTCACAAGATTTAACAAATGAAAATACATTAGAAAATAAGGAGGGCCAATAATAACCAGCTTTGAGAATCTTATGAGCTGTAGTCTTCCAATAATGGTGCCCTCCGCACATGCTGGAATGAAATTGCTGCATAACTTCTGTTGATTGTTCTTTTTCCAAACACCTCAAAAGCACCCCAGATAGATCCCTCCAATAGAGCAAATTTTCACTAATGCAATATTTAGCTGCTCTAAGCTTAATTGTTCTAGCTTGACTTGCGCTTAAGTATGGAGAGATTTCTAGCTTCAACAAGAGTTTAATTATTTCAGAGTACTAGTCACAAGAAGCTACATTTCCGGCCACTGATTGCTTTCTGTTTGGTTCAACTGTTATTTCTTCTTCTGTTAGACCATTTTATGAATTCAAGCACATAAGGTTTATGTCCAAAGTTTTGCAATTTTGTTCGACTAACAACTTGGCAAGGCCCTGACCTCTAACAAGTTTCATGGGCTTCAATTCTATATTAAATTCAATCAGCTTTGCAATCCATTTAGCCCTTCTTCCATCAGCATCAGGTTGTGTTAAGACATCTTTTATTGCAACAGAGGGTACATATGCAATTATCTTGGAATGTAAAATATAAACTTTGAAAGCTTTCAAAGATTTAATAAGAGCATGTGCCTGTTTCTCAATAATATCATACCTCAGTTTAGCATCCCTCAAGTTTTTGCTAAAAAATGCTACTGGATGTTCTGAACCCTCTTCATTTGCCTGCAACAACACGACTGCAATGGTATCTTCAGAGGCAAATGAGAATACATGGAACTCCCTGCTGTAATCTGGACTTATTAATGTGGGATCTTCCATTATAGCCTTCTTAATGGAATCAAATGATTTTCTTGCTGCATCTGTCCATCTTACCTTTGACCCTTTTCTCAACATGGAGGTAATATGCTTCACTAGTTTTGCAAAATTCAGTATAAACCTCCTCACAAAATTAATTTTTCCCAGAAAGGATTGTATATCCTTCTTTGATCTCGGGACAGACAAGCTCTGTATTGCTTTGACTCTTTCTGGGTCAATTTGGACACCTGTAGCAGACACAATATGTCCTAACAACTTGCCTTCTTCTAAAGCAAATTGTGTTTTTTTAGGATTGACTGAAATCCCAAACCTTCTGCACTTCAGGGACACTTTCTTCAAATATTGTAAATGGTCATGATGGCTGCTGGAGTATATTGTTATGTCATCAAGGTAGATAAGGACAAATTTGTCCTTCTTTCCCACAGACGCCATATCCATAGCTCTCTGAAAGGTGGCTCCAACATTCATCAGTCAAAAAGGCATTTTGGCATACTTAAATGTGCCCCAAGGAGTGGTGAATATAGTGTTCTCTTGGTCATCTGGATGTACAACAACCTGATTAAAGCTTGAAAATCCATCTATGAAAGACATTACTTTGTCCCCTGAGACTTTTTGTAGCAAATGCTCCATCTTGGGTAAAGGATAGTTGTCTTTCTTGGAGCATTTGTTTAAATTTTTGAAATCAACACATAGTCTAATTTCTCCGCTTTTCTTCCTCACCACTACTAAATTGGCTACCCATTTGGAATATCTGAGAGGAACTATGATCTTGACAACCAGAAACTTTTTAATTTCTTTTTTCAATCAGAGGAAGAAGCATAGGATTTATTGGTCTCAGCTTCTGTTTGAAAGGAATGGTGTCTTTCTCCAGAGGGATTTTATGCTGGATTATGTTTTTATCATATGTTTTCAGGTCACTATACTCCCAGGCAAACACATCAGCAAATTACTTCATTAATTTGCAGTATTCAGAACTTTGATCAGCAGACAGTTGAGTGGACAAATTTCTGTATCTTGGCTGACCTGGACTTCCTATATCATGCTTACAGATTGCAGATTGATCTTCTTTTTGGGTAGCCTTGTAAGGCACATCGTTCTGGTCAAACAATCTTTCTAAAGGAATTAGACCCTTAGGAATATGATTGTTGGGAAGCTGGACAATGCTATCTTTACCAATTTTACTTCTAAGTTGGGCTTGGGGTTTTTCTTCTAAAGCCTCATTATCTTGGTCAATTTTTATTTCAGAAAACTCATTAATGACTTGCAGAAACCTGTTTATCTCATCATCATCATCAAAAAATCTCCAATGCTGGACATTGTCAAGCAAGGAGGGTCTGTATTTCATTTGGATTTCATAAACTAGTCTGGGAGGCATTGGAGGGATAAATAGACTAGCAAAAACAACAAGGGAATCATCAAGCTGATTTTGGGCTCTAGGAATGTATGAAATACATAAATTGTCAAAGAAATCTTTGAGTCTCCATACCTCATCTCTGTATGCTTTCAGCCTCAGGTGCTTTGCCTGAAATGTTTTATTTACTTGCTGAATGATCAGATCAGCATCTCCAAACACCCTTATGTTCTTGATTCCTTTGTCTTTCGCTGCGTTTAAGCCTAATATCAGAGCCTCATAATCTGCTATATTGTTTGTGACTTGGAATGCCAACTTAAAAGACAACTGCATGCTTTCTTGTTTTGGAGATACTAGCACCGCCCCTGCTCCTGCAGTCTCCCTGGAACATGCTCCATCAAAGAACATCTCCCAAACCTGAATTCCTTGCTCTTCCTCGGCTGAACTATTTGTTTCCTGATCTATATTGAGGCCTTATGAGATTCTTCTATTTGGAGAATACAAGCTCCAAAATCAGTGTCCACTGCATAAATAGGATGATTAGAAGGATTCTTCTCATCACTGATGATGTATGCCAACTATGCTTCTCTGTATAACCCCCTGCTTTCTCCTCCAAAAATTGGGATAGTGGCATAAGATAAATCATTATGTAGTGTCCCACCTAGTCTCTTAATCCATCCTCTAGACAACAACATGCCAAACTTAGGAGGGACATCTGCCACCACAATATCCATCACCATGCTCTTCATGGGCAGCGGAGTTAGGGTAATGGCTAAATCTTTTATCAGTCCCAAGAATTTTACTTTCCTTGAATCAAAAGAGAATAAATCATGATATGGTCTAGTGATATCAAGGCCTAACTCTTCCATGATAGCTTTTGGCATCAGATTTTGGCTAGCCCCTATGTCCAACAGGGAATTGTGAAGGATTTTATCATGAATGGTCAGTGAGACATAAAAATATGGAGAGTTATTATCAGCAGGTTCAGTCATGGGGCTCAGCACAACTGCAGTTTTATCATCTTGCAAATTGACAGAGTCGGTGGAGGTTTGTGTGGATTTTAGGTCAAGAGCTTCAAGGATAGACTTTCTAAATACTTCACTCTTTACAAGTTCTAATAGAGGCACATATATTTTTAACTTCTGAACTTTTGCGTCAAGACTGAAAAGGGAAGATGACTTTTCAGGACCTCTTACCTCTTGAACTGGAGCTTTGAGGATGACTGGATCAGCTGCTGGTCTTTTCTGTTTGTATTCTGTAACTCTGTTTGGACAACAGCTCTTTGGGTAGGATACTCGACATTATTTGCATTTGACCTCAGGTTATACCTTTGTTGTTCACTGGTCTGCAGAACAACTTCTCTGTCCCACTCTTGACTAGTTTGTTCTTGCAGCAAAGCTTCTTCATATTCAACTATCGTCAAGAAGGCAACACTGCGTTTATCTTCCATACAATGAATTTCATCCTCATCTTCGATCTGTTCCTCCTCCATGACTACATTTTGAAAAGGAGCTTTAACTTTGTGCTCTTCATTTTTTTCCTTACCCCTCTGCATGATTTGCAGCTGGTCATTTGCTCTTCTGTATGGATTTGAGTTTCTTGGAGCAAATGTGTTCTGCTGCCTTGTTTTTCCTGAGTTCTGCTCAATCTTCAGCTTAGATATCTCAGCAGCCAATGACTCTATCATTCTTGTCATTTTATCTAATTTGGGCTCTGATGATGTGGCAGAGGAAGAAGAAGCCTCACCTCTCTGCCTTCTTCTGTCAGCATGACTTTTAAGCTTTTCTGCAGCCATAATATTAGATTCTACCTGTAGGGCTGTATCTTGCATATTAGCCAGAGTCGCACATCTTCCTTCTCTCAATAACAGGCAGAAATCAGAGTCAAAAGCATTGGCATAAGTGAGTTTGGCTGAAGTGGGAGTTGGCTTTACCTCAACTAGAATTTTACTATACATCCTATTAAATCTTTTATTGAAATCAGGCAAAGATTCTCCATTTTCTCTCTTCAAGTTACCAAACTCAGTATGGTAATACAACAAGTCCTTTTTATCTCTCGAGTGTTTCAAAAATGCATCATCTAATGCTTCAATATCAGTGATAGATCTAGGGGTCAATTATCTGAACCCTTTTCTGGCCTCACCATCGAGGCTCTGGACAAAAACTCTCATCTACTCATCATTTTCACTAATATCTAAGTTATCATCATAACTGTAAAAAGTTTCAAGGTGTTCTTCAGCTGTTAACCCATCTGTACCAGTGAACTTAGGCATATATTTTTGGTACTCTCCTACAGGCATGGCATTCAATGGAACAGGCAAGACTAAAGGTCCATACCTAGCAGCTACAATTCTTTCCATTCTCGTAGGTGCTTGCTGGCCTGCCATGATTGGGGTATGTGGAAGGATACTGGTAGATTGAATAGTGGGAAACAACGAAATGGAAGGCAAAGACATGAGAAAATGATGAACTGTATGGGATGCAATTTTTAGACTGAGATCCAAAGGGGAACTAACTATATAAGGAGCTGTATGAATCTCTGCAGGTGATTTTTCACTAGCAATACAAGGTTCTGATTCTTCAAACTGTCTTTTTTTAACTATAACTTCCTCTTGTAGAGATATATAAGATTTCTTAGGCTTACCTGATCCTGATGCTCCTTTCAGTGAAGTTTTCTTCTGCTTAATAATCTTGTCAGGGTCAGGCACTGATTCAGCCGGTGATTTCTGAGGATTTCTCTGGGTATGTCTCACAAACTGAGCCAGAACTGCAAAGTGGAGTGGCCACCAGGTAGGTCCTCCAGTAGAGTCGCCAGATAGATGATTACAACCAAAATATGTGTTCAGACTTTGTCTATCATCAAAATATGGCACTGTGTCATATCCCAGGGAAGCTGAGCTTCAATCTCCTCTCCCCAACAATGATGCTAATTAATGTTATCACCCAAAGAAACTCTCCTAGGTTGTATCTCAGAGATGCTTGGGAACATTACAAACTCAACAAAAATGTTGGAAATATGGTGGATGAATGAAAGAAATGCTGCATATTCAAGCCAGATAACCACTTCTACTATGCTTAACCCCAGACATGGGTGAACACCCCCAGACTACAAGGTTTTAGACCACCAATCACTCACAGATTAAGGAATAGGTGAAGATGGAGAATACTGATCACACCAGCAGATGCACAAGACCATGTGATGGTCGGCTGCAACCAGTAAAAGGTCTGCAAATCTATTTCTTAATACATAGATAGCATAAAAGCTCTCTAGTATTAAAACAACAGAAACCTGCATACACATTCAATAAAACTAACTAGACTCTAACACAGAGGTGGGATGACAGTCCCTCTAATGCTAAACATCAAAGCAGATTTAAAAAATGTATAATAGGCACAACCTGGAACAAAGAAGAAGTGGACAGTGAGAAATTAACAACAAAAGAAGCTTGCATTAGCTGAAAATGAAGACCAGACGCTGCATGTATCATAGTAGTTACAATCTCCAGAAGTTGAAGCTTACAACAAAATAACACTCATCAACCCTATTACATTCTGAGTTCTGGATATATATAGAGGTTGATTACAAAAATATCTGCTATCCTATGCATGGAGGGGTCATAATGGACCACCAACCACATTAACTATTTGATAAAAAATCTCTGCTACAATCTGATGCTTGAATGAATACACTTGACATTTACTGGTACTTGGTTGTCCTTCCTGAGCAGTTAGAGTGTCCTATGGAAGAATGATCCATAACTGATAAATGCTGTGAACTGCTCGAGGAGTGTTCTTTTACTCTTCAGCCATAATGCTCTTTGAATGCGGCTGTTGAAATATTAACTGTGCAGAGTACTTGGTAGCTGCTCGCTTCATCCTTCGGGTGAATGATATAGGTTAGAGGCACGAAAACAACATGGAGGATGCATGGCGGGACGAGAATAAACAATAGCCATCGGATCTTGTAAATGAACGACGGAGATTGAATCGAGGAAAGCTATCGGGGAAAGAAGGCAGAAACAAATGTGAGCCGTCAGATCACGGTGGGGTAGATCTGACGGTTATCGGGAGCGGGAGTTGCGTGAATATTAATGGGCGGAGGACGTACGAGTGGGCAGTAAGCGATTTCCCCACACCGCTTTTCAGAGTGGAGTGGTAAAGTTACATGGGGAAGCGACGCAATAAAACGGCGACAAGTGGCAGACGCGACGGGCGGGAAACCACTTTTCTTGCGGGTTAATGCATGAGTGGTTCACGAGATGGAGGGGAGCATATGTCGTTGGATTGGGCGGAAAATGATCGGACGACTAAAAAAAGGTGCACATGTTTTTATTTATTGATGTGACGGAAAAAGGCTTATAGACTATGCGTGTAGTTATATTGATTGTGGTTATATTACCGTTAAACTCGGCGCCCGGGGCTAAGGAAATATGGGTTTATGCATGGTTTAGAGGAAAATAGAGAAATCAGGGAGGTTATGGGAGTATTAACAGAGAGCAAGGGTAGGAGAAGAACGACCAGTGAGACTCTTTTGTGAGCATAACCATCGCGGCCATAACTGTCTTTTGATCCTCAAAATGTTCAAACATGTAGCAGAGGTAACAGTTACTAGAAATTTGTATATACCCACCATGTTGCAATTAAATATTTGATGAATAAACCTAATGTAAATGCCCGGATTATTAGATGGTTACTTTTATTGCAACACTTTGATCTTACTATGTTTGATACGCCTTGCAAAGAGAATGTAGTTGCAGATTTTTTTATCCAGATTGACTTTGCCTGCAGGGGAGGAAGGAATGGTTGATGGTCAGCTACCAGATGAGCACTTATTCGCCATTTCAGTTCTCTCTCCATGGTTTGCTGACATAGCAAACTACTTGGTATCTGCACAGTTCCCTCCAAATTTGTCCTCCAAGGAAAAGAGCAGAATCATAAGAAAAAGCGGCCCATTCACTTGGATTGGGGGCAATCTCTTCAAGCTAGGTCCAGATCAAATTCTGAGAAGATGTGTTAGAGAGGAGGAAGTTTTTGACATCCTTCTGGCCTGTCATGATGGGCCTTGTGGAGGTCACTTTGAAACCAAAAGAACAATATTCAAGGTACTACAAGCTAGTTATTACTGGTCCACTCTCCACCAAGATGTGAAAAGGTATTCTAGCAAGTTTGATCAGTACCAAAGGATGGGGAAGCCTACCCCCAGGGATGAAATGCCTTTGCAAACTCAAGTGACTTTCGAGCCATTTGGCAAGTGGGGCATGAATTTCATCGAGTCCATTGACCTTCCATCCAAACAGAAGTAGAATATCACTGTGTGCACCGACTACTTAAAAAAATGGGTTGAAGCCAAAGCTATCAATGTAGCAACAAAAGAAAAGGTGACTAAATTCTTAAGGGAGAATGTGTTTTATAAGTTTGGATACCCTAGAGAGTTGGTCACTAATAAAGGCAGTCAATTTACACCCCAAATGATTGAAAATTTGTTACGCTAGCATAAGATCAAGCACACAAAATCCACTCCTTACCACCCACAAGCTAATGGGCAAGTGGAAGTCACCAACTGAGCATTGGAAAGCATTCTGACCAAAGTGATTAGCAGCAACAGAAAGGAATGGACAGACAGATTGGTGGAGGCCACCTAGGCCTACAAGATTAGTTGGAAGACCACCACTGACTTAACTCCTTATGAGTTGGCCTATGGGAAGAAAGCCCTGCTGTCCATGAATTTTAATACAACACCATAAGGATGGCAGCACAACTGGATCTAGATGTCACAAGGGCACAACAAGAAACATTGCTCTAGTTGAATGGATTAGATGAATTTAGGATGTAGGCCCTCTTGCACACATAAGTGACTCAAGTACAAAGGAAAATTTGGCATGACAGAAATATCAAGGACAAACTGTTTCAAGAAGGCGACTGGGCCTTGCTTTATGACTCCCGGTACAAAGGTTTCAAAGGAAAGTTAATGACCAGATGGTTGGGACCATATGTGATAGAAAAGTGCCATGATAATGGCGTTGTTCAAATAAGAACCATCGATGCAGAAGGTATCCCTCTGTTTGTCAATGGGTATAGGTTAAAGGTCTACAAAAAATCCCTTATCAAAGAAGGAATTCATCAGTAGCATCAACAAGACATTGATGGTGATTGAAGAAGCCTCAACTTCCACCTCACCAAGTGCTTAGAAAAAAAAAGAAAAAAGAAAAAAATAAAGGGACCTAGGTGAAAACCTCCATGTGGCACCTCAGTCCAAATTTTGGGTTGAAAACCTCTTGAGGCAGCCAAAGAGTATTAAAAAAATAAAAAATTCTCTGGGTGAAAACCTCTTTTGAGGCACCCCGGGTAGGCAACAAGGATGAAAACCTCCTTCGAGGAAACCTATTTGTCTTTTCAAAGAAAGAAAAAAAAAAGAGAAAAAAGAAAGAAGAAAAGAAACAGAAAAGAAAAAGAAAAGAAAAAAGAGAAAAACGTACAAAAATAACAATTTTGTTTTTGTAGGTTTGCAAGAAGACGATGAGCATAGGGTACATAGGACAACAAATCCTACCACAAACCATGTTTTCCTTCATCCATCTCATCTCCTCCATAATCCCAATGTTCTTCCATCCATATTCAACTCTAGATTCCAATTCCAAGCAATTCTGTGTTTTCTACAGGATTCCTTGTAATACTACAGGAGTTTCTTGTAGGTATTATAGGAAGGCCTTGAAAACGTATAGGAAGGGCAGTCCAGTGGAAAAATGGTGACACAACCTTGTTTTGGGATATGAGAAGAGCCATTGAGCTCACCACACCTCAGCCAACACCCTTCATGACCATGTCACCCTTGTATCCGTCAGCAAAAAATCAAGTTAGAAAATACAAATAGGAGAAGAGAAAGTGAAACATCAAAAAGGGGCATGCCAACAATAGCATAACTCACCTACCACACCAAAATCCTCCACATATTCCAATACCCATTCCACTCCAGAGCAGAAAAAATGCGAAAGTTCAAGAAAAAGGCAGCTACAGGACATCCTCTAGGAATTCCTGTAGCAGCCTGTTATCACTCAGGTTGTTCCCCCAGGAAAATACTAAGGAGGGAATACGGTCGAGGTAACCACAAACCAATCTTTTAGATACAAATTCTAGCCAATCTGCATCTAGAGAGGGCTCTCTCTTTATAATTTAGCTTTGTTTTGAGGTTTTTTAGGCTAGTTATGATGTACGAGGTTTTGTTTTGATTTTGTTGGATGGTGATCATCAGTAGGCATGGGGTGCAAATCTAAACAGTTTTTTCCATTGGGCTGATGGAGTCTATGAGTATGAACTGTTGAATATGATTTCTTTGACACAAGGTTATACTACAGAGCAAGATAATCAATCTTGGAACAATTTTATAATCTGGAAATAGATGGAATGGAAGCCAGTGGGTGAAGGGAAATTAAGAATCCTTCATCATGATGGTAAAGGGAAATCTGTGAATATTACCAAGGAGCAATTAATAATTCCTTGTTTAACGTTCCAAGTGAAAGAATTAGTGGAAACAGGAGCAGTTAAGAATTCCTATTTATGTTGATTCTGAAGAAAACATAAGTAAATGGAGATTGAGCACCGAGTGTATTTAAACAAACTCTGGGCTATTCTTTTTCTCTATTACTAAGTGTATGAAACATATATGATATTTGTAAACATAAAAAACTGTAAAAAATAGGTAAGAAGAAACGTATTGATCCATAAAAGACACAAGAATCCTGTAGCAGGGCCCAAAGCATCGAATCCGCATTCAGACAGTGCAACAACAGTAAACTTCAACAACCTTTTGTTAAAAATTCTCAGAGTTACAGTGCAGTGCAGAATAGATATCACCAACCTCGAATACATCTCTTGGGGAGGTATTTATACAGAAAGAGTTACAAAATATCTCATAGAGAAAATATCAAGAAATAACTTTATCCATCTACTTCTAGAAAGGAAGTAAATGACATTGAAAACAAAGGGCAATGAATGTAGGAGTAATTGCTGCTGTGCTGGCTGCCTTAGGTGGTCAGATATATTTGACTTTTTAACTCAATGAGTCAGCTGGTAGCTGTCTCTTTATTTTTCATGCCTACGTTGCTGTCCCGACCCTTTCATATGTGCCTGATTCTGCTTTAATGCGTTTTGGCGTGATTTCCTTCCCCTGTTGTTTTGATTTTTATGATATGTGGCACGTGCATTGAATTTGATTAAATGTAGATGATAAAAAAAAGAACTAAAACTACATTGGTAAAACCTCTAACATGCTCTGCCACCATTGGTCTGTTGGCAACTGGTGTCTTTGTATTTTTATCAATATTTCATCAGCTTTAGTATACCTGTAGAAATTGGGTTGGACTTCAAAAAGATGTGTTATTTCATGCTCAATATAGAACAGATTTTCCAACTTGTCATATAAGCTCTGACCAGAGGGAGGTGCTATGTCTTCTGAAGTGCTTGATGATGTTGTGATCTGATTGGCAACATATGTATTCACCCTGTGAGCATATTGTTCATGTGTCAACAGTCTCTCATTGCTGGTTAGCAAACTGGGTAGATCCTTTTGCTGCAAGACTGTAAACTTTTTTGTAAAAGAATTTATTTCTATCTGCATTTCTTGACACTTTCTCTCCAGATTTTGTATAAAATTCCTCATGGTTAGCACCTTTTTAACTATCAAAATAGTACCTGTTCTGTCCCTGATATCTAGAGCTACTAGTTGTTCTTTGGTATGAGTATTCAAAAAATGAATTAGTCTATTGGCCTGTTCGGGCATGTTTCCCAATAATGCTCTGGCCTTTTGAATCTCTACTTGGGTCATTTCTATCCATTCAATTTGCTCATGGATAGTCTGTATTGATCTCCATTGATTAGTGATGGACTGGCCAATTTTAGTCCACAAAATTCTTTTAATTTCTGATAGAGGTTTATGAAGAGAAAGATCTTTCTCCGAGGATTCTACCTTATTTTCCAAGGCCTTTACCTCTCTGTTTTTTTCTGCCACAGTTATTTTAGATTTATCATAGCTTACCTCTAACTTGGCAAGTTTTTCTTTGGCTTCCTTTAGCTCTGCCATTTGGAGTTCTAATTCTTTTATTGCCTTCATCACCTCTTCCATGCTCATACTAGTATCTGGTACTGTTGTTGTTGTTGTTGCTGAAGTATCTGTGGCTGATGTACCTGTTGCTGGGACAGTGGGAGGTACTGCTGTTGTGGTTGTGGGGGGGGCAGTTGAGCCTGTTGGAGCTGTTTCAGGTGGCTGGGAGGTCGACTCTCCCTGCTTGGCTTGCAATGCTTTCTCCAGTTGCTGCTCCATATCATTTAACCTTTGATTCATCCTTATCAATAAGTCCACCATGTCTTCCTTTGCCTTTTTCTGTACCAGCTCTGTTGTTTGTGGATGCATGGTAACATGTATCTTTAATTGTTTCCTTAGTGCAGCTATATCCTCCTCTTTTTTCTTTATTAGTGCCTTGATGCCCTTTGCATCCTTGGGATCATGCCTGAGCTCAATGATAATTTCTTCTAAGGACTTAAGTGTTGTCCTTGGCTAAGGAGGATGCCTTTTCCAATTCTAATTGGGCAGAGGTATTGTGCAATGAATTTTGCAGTTTGTGAGCGAGCAATGCCTTGTCTGCCAAGGTGGAGTACACCATTTCCCCAGTTTGTTTGTGTAATTTAATCTGGTCCATTGGATGGATGTCTTTAGAGAGAAATTCCAGATTGGTCCTGATATAATCAGCAGCTGACTGTGGCTGCTGCATTGTGGGCTGGAAGTGACTAAGGGTCATTTTTCCTTCTTGCATATCGTATGCTGCCATTAACCTTTGTTGATTTGTGGGAGCCATTCTCAGTGATTGATTGTAAAGTTGGATCCTTATTGGCTCATTTCTTGCCTTTATTTCAGTAAATGCTCTCTTAATATCTGAGCCTTACTTGCTCTGTTGCTTGCTTTGTGGCCTGGTGGATGTAACCTCGACAATATGCTGCCTATCTAGCTCTTGCTAATATGAGCTAGTTGATGTTTCCAAAATTGGAGTTTTATGTTCAGTCCTTCCCTCACCTCTCAGGTTGTCTGCTGTCTCTTCCAAGAGTTCCTCTTCAGAGTAAGGAATTAACCTTTGCCTCTTTTCCCCTTGTTGTTCTGTTGGTCCACTTACAGGTGTGTCTTCTTGCCTGTCTCTTTTCTTGCCTCTTTCCTAATTTAAAGGAGTTTGTAATACAGGGATTTCAGGCACCCCTGTCTGTGTTGAGGGACCTTGCCCTTGGCTTTGTTCCTTTGATGCGTCTGGCTGATCTGTGATATTTTCCTGTTCCATACCTATCACCTCCTTTCCTTTAGCCAATGCTGCGCTGGCCTTTTGTGATGGTTGCTGAGAAGTCCCATCAAAAGATGTGTCACCTCCTATGTACTAGGGCAACTTGAAGGATACCTGTCCAAAAGAGTCCAGGTCAAGCGTTTTTTCAAGCTCTTTCATAGCCTTTTCCAGTTTTTGTTCTTTAGTAATCCCTTCAACTAATGTGCCCTCTAACCATTCTTGTTGATTAGCATATTGTTGGATTTCAGGGATTTTGCAATGAATATATGCTGGCAGCTTATTTTTCACTTTGCTATAACTTATGAAATGATTGGGGTCATATGGTGCCCAATAAAAACTCTGTTTCAGCTTAAGTTGGTGCCCTAAGATCTTGTCAGCCTCTTGCCAGGCTTCCCTTTTATTGAAGATGAAAGGGCCCAGTTGATTTCTTATTTTGAGTTGTGCCTTTTTCTTGGCATCACAGAAATGGATTAAGTCTGCTTGGATAAATTGTCTGAAGTATTCCAATGCAAATAGTCTCATTGGCACATATTTTGGCAATTTGTAGGGGCATAGCTCACAACCATATATTCAGATTTCAGTGTGATTCTGGTAAAAGTACCAGTCACCTATGCTGTAGCTCTTGGAGAGCTGTAGATTTTTCTGCATTTCACCAGAAAGTCTATTTGGAGGACTTTTCATCAGTAAAGAGGAGGCTGGATGTATGAACAGATCAATGAATTCACAATAAGTATAAGGGGAGTCATTAACATAGTGGAAGACTGAGGTCGAGAAGATTATAGACCTACGCTCTCCTTTGACATCCAGCTTTCTAATAGGAATTTAAAAGCTCTCTGTTTGATAATAAAGGAACATGTGATATATGTATGATGAATATTTGAACACTCCTTCCCTGTCCAGGCTCATGAATTGCTCATGGATCTTATCAGCTATGAAGGTGGCATAATCATACTTGACAGCAGGGAGCTGTCCTAGAGTAAAAATGGACAAGAGAACCAAGGTGGTTTCATCTACATACTCATTGGTTTTGAATCCCAGGATGTAGGATATCATGTCAATAATAAATTTCCGAGCCTCATTGAACCAAAGATCTACATAAGGAGGAGGTTGCTGAGGCTGATAATCTGGCTTCATAAATAATTGGCCTATTCTAGTTATCTCTGAACTTAGCAATTTGGCCCCCAGTTCAAGCAAAAGCCCCAGGGAAAGAGGAGTCAAAGGACCAGTTGGCTTAAAGTGCATCATTTCATTTATGGATTCCAGAGTGATATAGAATAAAACATCTTCAAAAGGGGACATTACTGCTCGTTGAGTAGGCTCATAATTGGCATGGCATTGGTGGATGAGGTCAGGAAAAATATTAACTGAAGGGAGGTAATACCTGGGCATATTAGACTCCCAAATTCCAAATACATTAGCTTTGATCCTGTAGTTGTTCCCGATCTCACAGAAAGCTTGGAGATGAGATTTATGGCTAATTAAATCTTTGATTTGAAAATCCTTGTCAGCTAGGGTAACCATTCAAGTTCTTTATGTGGAGCATTGAGAGGGGCAATATTGATAGCCACTGGAGCCTCCATTGCTCAACTGTCAGTGATATTTAGTTGAAATCTGGGTCTGTGCAATAGTAGTAAATAAAACAACAGTTGTGGGGCCTTTCTCAAAGAACTGCAGACCGAATTCAACTCAGAATTAACTTACTGGGTAAAGAATTGTAGTAAACAACAAAGCTTGCAGAGTTTTTTAGCAAAAAATGGATAGAAGTAGTTTAGGGCCTTTTTCCTTCGGCAATTACAGACCAGAGTGAACTCAAGCTCGACTCAGTGGGAGAAATTTGCAGAGGGAGACGAAGTTTGCAAGTTTTTTAGTAAAAAATGGGCAAAAACAGAGGTTATGGTGCGTCTTTTCGCAGGTATTTTGATTAATTTGATTCAAACTTGGGCGTTTTTTTAGATATTTTGCAGAGGAAATAAAAAACAGGGTTCAGAAATATAATATAGGTAAATACCCGTTTTAACCAGTGGACTGGGCGATTTGCCGGTGGCGGACCGCGCTAAAAGACTGGAGTGTGGAGTATTTTGGCTTGAAAGCAGGCTGTGTGGCCGAGTGACTGCTCTCGGACGTAAATTGGCATGCAAATGTCGCACAGAAGAAACGAACAGGAACGAACGAAAACGACGTTTTCACGTCTTTTTGACAAAAAAGTTGATTTTGGTGGGTTTTGGCACATTCAGGTTAGTTGACGTCAGCATGACGCAATATTTGTCGTGTAGCGGGGTGATGAGGATGCGATGTGGCGGACAACGCGGTGGTGACGAGGGGTGACGTCAGCAGATGACGTGGTCATGACGTCAGCGGAGAGTGTGCGGTAAGCGGTATTTCCTGCATCGCTTTTGAGCAAAGGCAGTTTTGGGCGGAGGGGTTGCAAAAGTGTCGGGTGGACGACGCCTGTCTTTTATACGGAGGCGAAACCGCCATTTTCTCGGGCGCTATCATTCGGCAGGCGGGGGGGTCGCGATATGGCCATGGACGTCCGATCTGCGGGCCATGATCCGACGGTTGACGCATGACAGAGTTGCGGGGGAGTCTGGTGTGGGGACCCACCACGTATAAACCAACGTTTTATTATGTTTTTGTAGGTATAACCTTTGGTTATGGAGTTCGTGGGTCCGACTATTTAGTTAACCAAATGTTAAATAAATTCCGATGTTTTTATGTGCGGAGGATTGTTAATGGCCCCGAATGGACAACTAATTCCCGTAATGTTACCATATGGCTATAATTATCCAGGGGTCTGGATATTTATAATGTTTTTTGGGGTTTTTATATATTTTTTTATGTAATACGGGAATGGGGGAAAATGTAAGGGTTTATATAATAAATTCAGTGTGTTAGTATGGACATAAGGTAGAAATAAGCGCTAAGTCCAAACAACGTTTAAAGAAACTTAGGCTGAGGAAAATGAAGCGGTTCTTTTGGCTTAGGTTTAAAGGAAGATAATATTTTACACAAGAAATGTGGCTTCCTTATCCTAAGTAAAAACAGAGTTTTACCTACTCTTTTCCATGAAATGAAGTGAATTAGGAGTCTTGAGCAGATCTCAATATCCTAGGGGAATGTTAGTAAGTGCCTGCTGTGAGAGGAATGAGGGGAAGTTAGACATGCAACATTTGATCTGTCATCACACTTTGCCATGGTATTTATGATATTCATAGAAGATGAATTATCTTTGAGCAAGAAGATCACTCATGCAATTGCTTCTGCAACATCAAAACTACTTACCCATCCTAGTATACGTAACATTTTTTCTTCATTTTCCTTGGGTGCATTTGAACTGGCAACCCTTAATCTCTTCTTTTCTTTTAGCTGCCATCCTATCTAAGTCTGCTCTTATTTCTTCCAAGGGCTCAGATTTAGCTGTTGAGACCCTTTGCTTCTCTACCTAAGTACTTATCTACCATGCTTGAACTATTTGGACATACTTTATTCTCTATTTCTAAGACAAGTAAATTTAAATATGGACTTGGCCAAGATTGAGCTCTTTGGCCATCCATCAGCTGTGGCAAGATTCAACTGATTGCACACAATGAAATTCTTCAAAAATGGAATAGTAGTGGCATTTTGAACTAGCACACTTTCCTGGTCTTTCTATTTGGGGTTCATTTGCTTTCTTTTTCGACCATTCCCTTCTTTTTGCCCTTTGATTTTTCTTTTAGGACACACCCTCTTTTCATTTTTAAAATTTTTGTTTTCTTGAAATATGGAACACCTTTGCAGCCAACCAAAGGTTTGAACATATTAGGCCTTGTCATTGTCAATCACGAAAAATGACACCTATTGGTATAGGAACCTAACACAGCCTATGCCATAAAAAAAGCCCCAACAACTCCAACCCACCTTCATCACAAGGAATACAAGAATGAAGAAGCTCCTCTAGAGCTTAGCAACAACAAAATCCAACACCTGTTCATCATCAAATGAACGACTCATCAACAAAAGAAGAAGAAAGAAACACAGCTGAAGAATATGCAACTAGGTCAAAGAACAATGAATTGACACCACTCTCCAGCATGCATCAACAAAGCAAATGACCAACATGTATATCATCTCACCAATAGTCTCTAATAGGTACGAATATTATTAAACTGTAGGAATAATGCAAGAAGTTGATTTTATAAGTGATGGTGGCCAGTTAACTTGGCCACCCTTGGTCAGATAATGAGAATAAAAGGGGTTAGTCAAATCCACACGTGGCAAGGTCACATAAAAAAAAGGGGGAATGAATAAAAAAAGTGGCTAAGTTATGGAGAATAAAAGTGGGAGATGATTACGAGGAAAGGTGATATGATGAACTTGTAGTTGGACCAACGGTCCAAAAGGAGGTATTTGTACTCGGCCAGCCAACACATCACCCAACACAATCATCCACAAATAGAAAAATCACTGACTCGCATGCGAAGTATTGGTTATTTCGAAAATCTAAAGGCAGAGGGAACTTTGAGGAGTCATTGAAGGAAAAAGTTACTCTCGACATCCCTGTAGTGACAACCTACAGGAAACAGTCAACACCTACAACAAACAAGAGCACCTACATGAAACTACAGGAAAGCTACAAGATATAGGGAGAATTACCACACAGAGTTGTAAGTGGATACCGAGGGAAATCAATTTAAGAGTTCTCATCACCAGAGCATAGAAAAGGGAGGTAGGTTCCATACCTTTTGTGTTTCTCATTTAGAAAGAAGAAATCTTCATTTATTTTGAGTATTTGCAATATGCATAAAGGTAGAAAGAGTTTTGTGAAGGTCAATAAAGGATAAACTCCGAAACCTCATCACCTACCAAAGTTCTTAAACTATAGCCACCCAAACCTCTCTCAGACAAGAATTTCTAGAAAAATATGACAGGGGGTTTCAACAAAAGAGAGCCCACCAACACAACCTACACCAGCATCCTCTTGTGGTAGAAATCTTTACAAGGCATCAATGGATGGGATTCTTTGAGCTATTAATCAGGGGATATGATGATGATGTGGCTAAAGAATTTTCAATGTCACTCATACCTCTCACTAGAGCCAGTGCCACTGCTGTAGTGAAGGGTTTGTCAGTAGCAATTACCCTTGAGAGTATTGGCAGGATAACTACACTCCCCCTAGGGTTGCAATGGAGAAAAGAGGACAAGACTAACAACACTCTTGCAAATACAAGTTTTTTCTTGGAAGGAGAAGAATGAATTGAAGACAAAAATGGGGTTAGAAGGGAAAGCATTTCATATCCTTGGAATGAGGTAAGTTACCACATCATCAAGTATATTTCTTGTGAAGGTAGATACAATGTAGTGTATGGGTACCACTTTATACACCTCCATGAGCTAAGATTTGGAGAGGAGACACCTTCTCATAACATGCTTAGTGTACCTTATTTTCTGATACAATCAATAATAGACATGAGCATCAAGGTACAAGAAGGAAAACAACAACAACTAGCACATCATGGGTTGTTCAAACACATCCTGAAAGATGCTCTAAACATTTTAAGAATCCATATTACATGGTCAACATTTGCAGACATGCAGGAAGAAGGAGAAATTTGAGCCATTGAGTATGACAGAAGCTCTGCTTCCTGCGAGGGAGAAGAAGAAACAAAGGATGAAAAAGAGGAAGAAGCAGAGGATGAAGAAGAAGATGAAAAAGAGGATGAAGAAGAAGATGAAAGAGAGGATGAAAAAGAGGATGAAGTACAGAAGGATGAACAAAATTATGAGAAATAGAGCAAGGAAGAAGAGGAATCACTAAGGGTGTCCCCAGAGTCTACAGAGAAGGAGGCAACAATTGCTCTAAGTGCCCTAAGTACACCTATCAAATCAAAGTGAAAGAGACAAAAGCAAACTCCACTTTACTTGAAGACAAGGAAGAGCACCTGGATTAAACAAGGGAGACCTCAAACCCCTACCAAGACTCCAATTATCACAAAGGACTCACCAAAAAAATAAGAGAAAGTAGTCCCTCTAGTGAAGAAGGAAGAAGAAGGAACATCAAAACAAGCTTCTCCTAAGTCACCAATCACCTATGTTAGGAGACCTGTCACCAGGTCGACCTCAATAAAAAGGAAAGGTCTCCTACAGGAAACACCGTCAAAACTATAGGAAGAAAAAACGGTCATACAAGAAACCTTATCAAAGCTCCTGGAAACAAAGAAAAAAGACCAGGAAAGGCTGCAAGGGAAAAGGGAAGGAAAAGAGGCAAGAATTACTCAAGAAAAAATAGAAGAAGAGGCCTAGGAGTTGAAGGAGCCTAGCCCACAACCAAACCTCAGTTCCTGCTACAGATTCATTGAAGGAGGTAGGGTGATACCACAAAAATTTGCCATTGCCCTATTATTTGAAGTTGAAAAAGAGAGAGCAAGGATACATCGGTGAATGAAAATTGCTAAATCAAAAGGGGTGGAGGATGTAGGCCACATGGAAGAGAAGTTGCAAGAAATGGGCAGAGAAGTAAGTAGCATAAGAGACGGGGAAACAATGATGAAATATCAATTAGAGGCTGAGAACACATGGCTAAGAAATTTGCTACAAGAAAAGGAAGGCCAATTGGAAACTATGACAAGTTTATCCATGGAGGCAATTCAATGCAGGATGTCAGCAAAGTCATATGCCTTATACCTCAAAGAGAAATGGTTGCAATTTCAGATAAAAACCCTATCACAAAGAGGAACTATGCCTTTCCAAGACTACATGAAATTCATTGACCTTTGTGATCAAAGCACCCTGGAGGATAGAGCAAAGATATTTGAGTTTTAACGACACAATTTAGTTCTGACAAATTTAAATGTGTGGGACCCCAATCAAAAGCTATAGGACTTACAACTAATGGTCTCGACATGTTGGATGAGTCACGAGGAAGCCAGAGCTACAAAAATTAAAAGGGTTTTGGGAAGATAAGAATGAGAGTACCTTTTCATAAGAGCAGAACAGTCTAACCCGATGGCTGTCATCAGCACTCACAAACTCATTGCAAATGATCCCAAGCTTGCACCACGATACCTTGTTGTACAAGAACAAGCATTTAATCATTTTGAAGACATGTTAAGATTGCTAGGAGAAGAGAGCCAACAAGCCTGACAAAGGAGATGGAACACCTTACCCTACAGCCTAAAGATCAAGGAATATCATTCCCCTGATAGAATGAGGGATGCATTAGAAAGAGTCCCAATGTATAAGCAAACATTACAGAGATTCAAAGTCAACTAGATTGGTTTGAAACTCAACCCAACACTGCTTTTAGATATGTTAGAGGGGAGAAAGGAAGAAGAAGAAAGAAAGCATTGGGAGGAGATAGAGAGGAATGCAGAGTTTTATCCACAAGAGGAGGAGACTACAACAGAATGCTGCAATGTCAAGGAGGCCACGAAAGCAATGAAAGACATGGACATAGATTGAGTTGCTCAGAGGATAAGAAACATTTTCAATAGGGGGTGATGATGAGGCTCATCAATGGGTAAATTATATGGACCTTAATGCACCTCCAACTTACTAAAATCAACTTTTCTCATCATTCTTTACATGTTTTAATTATCTTTTTCTTAATGAGGAGAGTAAAGATGAGATGTCATGTTTAGTGGTTTAATGTGCATTGATTGTAGGTTTTGGAGCAAATTTTGGCTAATTAAAGTGCAAGAACTCAAAAGGAGACAAGAAAGAGGGATTCTATGAGACATGATCTCCCTCGTTAACTCCTCACTCACTTGAAGGTTCCTCAATCGAATCTCATCAACTTGGAGTTGCAAGAAGTCGAGTCATGAAGTTCATTGGTAGCCAAGCCAATGACAGTTGAAGACCAGTTGATCTTGAGATTGGAGCCAAGACTCCCTAAATTTAAGGATTTGTTGGTAACTTCAGTGGCATAAATTAAAAGGCCTAGAGCCTTATTAGGATTATGTTTTTTTGTTCAAGATAGCTAAGCAGTTTTCGAGTTGAAGCATTGTAACCAAGAACTCTTATGTATTTCTGATTTTTTTAATGAAAATGAGCAGCATTCCCTTGCTCCCCCACTGAGTTGACTCAGAGGGCTGAAGCTCTTGGGTTAGGGCCCAACCCTAACAGCAGAGGTTCCTCTTGTTGTATATGTATGCTTAGGTTATACTCATAGTTAGTTGCTAAACTGATTTTTGTATTGTTAATTTGCAAGTATTGGTAGATTTAATTGGTTTGCTTCCATTTTTGGATAGTTCTAACAATAGCATTATAGTGATAAGAAGATATTCCAAAAAGGTTGACAACAAGTGGTTTTCATCTCATTTATCCCTTTCAGGGATCATGGGTTGAGGAACACTTCCCACACAGCGCAAAAAGACAGAATTCTTGCTTTTTTCGTAATCTAGGGTTTTCCTGTTAATTAGGTCATTATCTTTTAGTTTCATAGGATAAGTTGCAATTGGTATTTCTGATCTCTTAGGTTTTGCACAAATTTCATCTCGCTTTCATATTGGTTTCAAGCACTATCATGCATGAAATTAACAAGTAAATGGTGACAACTCTATTTTCTTCTATTTGAATAAACCCTTCTTGTTTTTGATGAATTTATGTATAAATGGCAAGAATGATGTGTGTTGTTGTAGGAGTTTCTAAATTGCAGGGAGACCTCATCTCGTCAGCCTCAGCCAAGCCATATCCACCCATGATTTCCAAAAGTCACTAAGGTCTCAATTCAAATTCTTGTCTTATGAGGAAAACTTGCCATTTCTGTTGAGAAAATCCAACCATTTTAAAGCTTTGTCTTGAGTTCTGAGTAAGTGCCTACCACTCCCATGCCTTATTCCTTCCTTATTCACCTTTTCCAAGCTCTATCCCACCTTCTAGACCACTCCCTAAGCTTTTGGCATGTTCATGTAGTAAAACAGGGGATCCTGTAGGTGAACTAGCACATCTTGTATGGGAAGACGTAGCAGCCTGTTTTGAGCCCGAATTGAGAAAAATCATCACTAAAAGCCAGGATTAGGACCCTACTTGCCCTCCAAGCCATATGAACCATTCTAATCCTCTTCCTCCACACCTGTCTCCCCTGCCAAGGAACAAAAAAGGATTAGCATTTACATTTTTCAAGCAAAAAGATAAAGAAAAAAAGTCCTTTTATATTTATTCATGCACACAATAGGTAGTACTCTCTAGATCAGATTTCATGCTTAGAGTAGTTAAAACCTCAGATGTGTTAAAGTAGGGTTATTTTTCAAGAAAGGTATGTTAGCAAGTAGATAGAGTATTTCATGTTATTTTTCAAGCATTTCTTTCAGTCTTTCATTCTTGCAATATGAAACATTTCTTTTTTCCCAATTAGGGTAAAAATCCCCTCGCCAAGTTGGTAATCAGACTTCTTCTAGTTAATAGAATGCTGGTTTGAGAAACCCTAGTGGTTTATCGCTCCAGCTTAGTAGTGGGAAAGATTAGACCAATTACATCTATTTTTGTATACAACACTATCACCTCCAAGTTTGTACGAACCCTAGGTTGATGAAGTAAATTCGGTAGCTGCAGGAGTTGTGACATCCTTGCTGCAATACTGGTGCTCATCAATGACTTGGATGGTGATGAAACTAAGCCACAATAAAAATACTTAGAAGGCTATCAACCTTCTATTCTAGAGACGCAAAATTATTATATTCTGATAAACATAAATGTTCCTGTAGTTGCAATAAAAATCAGCGTAAGAAAGATGCTCCAAAGGTTACAGAACAAAAGAAAGAAACCCCTACAAAGGAAGTTGAGAAGACAACCAATTTTATGAGAGATTTTTCGGCGAAAATCACATGAGAAACCATTTGTCGACTCGTTTCGAACCAACTAGTGTGGTTCATCGTGAGGATGACGATGAACCACACTAGTTGGTTCCAAACGCGTCGACAAATGGTTTCTCATGTGATTTTTCGTCGAAAAATATCTCATAAAGTTGATATGGATCACAGAAGCCTTAACTCTACAAGACAACCAATTTTCAACTTGGAGAATGAAATCTCAAAGATAAAGATTGTTGTCCCCTTTGGAGAAATAATAAGGGTTACAAAATACAGAAAGCAAATTGTTAGAATGCTTAACACTGAAGCGAGATCATCTGATATTTTGAATTTGCATGAAGATCATCCTACTTTGTTCCTAGGGCCAAGTAGAAGATGAGCAGAATGAAGAGGTACCACCTTTCTATGTGAGTTTAAACATCCATGACATGACAATACATAATGCTATGTTAAATTTAGGAGCATCGCACAATTTAATGCCGAAGGTCATCATGGAAAGATTGGCTTTAGACATAACCAAGCCTTACAAAGATTTATTTTCTTTTGATTCAAAAAGTGTGAAATGTATAAGTCTAATCAAAGATGTGGTTGTTGCTTTAAGTCAAATTCCTTGTAAAACTATATTGATGGATATTATTGTGGCTGATATTCCACCAAAGTTTAGCATGTTGCTATCAAGATCATGGGCTGCCAAAGTCAAAGGAACCATTCAGATGGATATGTCCTATGCTACTATCCCGGTTTTTGGTGAACAAAGGAGATTATACAGAGAGTCTAGGATGACATATATGGTTAACAACAAAGAAAAACCTCAAAACCTTCTAGTATATACAATGGAGACTGAATTGGGCTCATCTATACTCTTCAATGAAATCACCAACAACAAAGAAAATTAGCATGCAGAAAAGGAGCAGCAAGTTGAAGAAATTTATAGGAAAAGGTGGTGGCACATGAGCTTTGATGGTGCTGCAGGAAGAGATGGAGTTGGTGCAAGCATATGGATAATTAGCCCGGGAGATGAAAGTAAGTTTTGCTCTTATAAACTCAATTTCAATTGCAAAAATAATATGGCAGAGTATGAAGCATTGGTTTTGGGTTTAGAAGTATTGAAGAATTTAGGTGCTAATAAAAAATCTGTTTTTGGTGATTCTGAATTGATCATCAAACAAGTTAACAACACCTATAAAACCAAGGATGTTAGAATGAGAGCATACATAAATCTGATTCTTGAATTACTGGAAAATCTTGAAGAATATAATTTTACCATCAAGCCTTGAGAACATAACAGTGTTGCAGATTCTTTGGTTATTTCAACAAGTCTATTTACAATTCCAATTCATTCCAGAAATAGATATGAAGTCGAAATTAGGCATAGGCCTGCTATACTTGATAACATAACAAACTCACAAGTGTTTGATAATGATCAGCAAGTCAAAATTTTTCTGGAATTGAGAGAAGAATTTGAATCTATTTAAGTTGACCAACAAAACATCTTTGTTGAAACAAAAGCCAATACCGAAGTTGTTCAGCTCAAAAACAATTGTATTCCAAAGGGGACTGATTCCTCTTGAGAAGTTATTTGACCAAAATGATGTGGCCAAAAACCCAAAGATAAAATATGATGATGAATAGGTTGAAACTTATAATCTTGGTATTGCAGAAAATCCAAAGAATGTCAAGTTATCCAAATTTCTTTCTCTTGAGGAAAAACGAAAATATCTAGATTTGATGGAGAAATATGTAGATGTTTTTGCATGGAGTTATGCTGATTTAAAAAGCTACGATCCAAATGTTATTCAACATACCATACCAATAAAAGAAAATGAAAAACCTTTCAAGCAAAAACTGAGAAGGATAAATCCATTTCTTTTTCCATTGATTGAAAAGGAGATAAAAATGTTGTTTGAAGCAACGATCATAGTACCATTGAGGTTTTCCAAGTGGCTGGCTAACCTGGTGCTCGTGAGAAAGAAGAATGGGGAAATTGAGATATGCATTGATTTCAGGAACTTAAATAAAGCTTAATTAAAAGATAAATATCCACTTCCCAAAATGGATCATATTTTGCAAAGCATTGTAGGATCACAAAGGATGTCGATGCTAGATGGTTTCTTAGGCTATAATCAGATATTGGTACATCGTGATGATCAAGAGAAGACAATTTTTACCACACCTCAGGGAACATTTATGTATGCAAAGATGCCTTTTGGACTTATGAATGCAGGGGAAACTTTTCAGAGAGGTATGGACATTGCATTTGTAGATGAAATAAACATGTTTGTACTGGTATATTTAGATGATATCACCATGTTTTCTAAAAAAGAAGAAGAACATCTCAAGAATTTGGAGAAAGTCTTTCAAAAATGCAGAAAATTCAACATTTCTTTAAACCCAACTAAGTGTATTTTTTCTTTGATAAAGGGAAAGTTGTTGGGTCATATTATATCAAAGGAAGGAATTAAGATTGATCCAAGTAGGGTTTCTGCTATCCAGAAAATTGGTCTGCCCAAAAATAGAAAATAAATCCAATCTTTTTTAGGCAAAGTGAATTTTGTGAGGAGATTTGTTCCTAACATTGGAGAAATTGTGAAACATATCACAAAAATGCTTAGGAAAGATTGTGATATTAAATGGACAACAAAAGCTAAACATTCGTTTGAAGAAATAAAAAAGGCTCTTACTCAGGCTCCAGTCCTCATAAATCCTGATTTTTCAAAGCATTTTCTAGTTTTTACTTTTGCTTAAGAACACACAATTGTTGGAGTATTGTTATAGAAATGACAACAAGGTTATGAGCAACCTATTTCATTTTTTAGTAGAACACTTGGAGATTCTGAATTGAAATATAACATCATGGAGAAGCAAGCTTATGCTTTGGCGAAAGCTCTTAAATTTTTTAGGGTGTATGTCATTCATTCACACATTATTGCTTATGTATCTAATGTTGTAGTAAAAACATGTTAACTTAAGCTGATCCAAATGGTAAAATGTGTAAGTGGATTGCTACTCTACTAGAGTATGATTTGGAAATCAGGCCTATGAAATTGGTAAAAGGACAAGGATTGGCAAATTTGATAACTCAATCAAATTTTGATTGCATAGATATTAATTTTGTAGCAAAAAATTCAGATACAATTGAAGATGAAGAGCTGGTCCCTGTTGAAGAAAAGTTTAGAATGTCAGATTGGTATAAAAATGTTATCTTTGTACTACAAAAGCATAGATCTCCTCCTCAACTAACAAAATCAAAATTCATATTTGTCAAGTGGAAATCAGTGAGATATTGTATTTTGAATAAATGTTTGTATTGGAAAGATTCAGGTGGAATACTTCTTAATTGTCTAGTGGAAGATGAAGCTGAAAAAGTGATTGAAGACTTTCATAAAAGTGATTGTGGAGGACATCACTACTGGAGAGAAACAGTGAATAAGATACACAAAACAAGATTTTATTGGCCTTCAATGTTTAGAGATGTAAACAAAAATGTTGCTGCTTGTCATGAATGTCAAATATTTGAAGGGAAAAAGAAGTTACTCTCAATCCCTTTCAAAACCTATTTTTGTGGAAGCCCCTTTCCAGCAGTGGGGGTTAGATTTTGTTGGTGAAATACATCCTACTTCTTCAGGCCAACGTCGATGGATTTTAGCAGGTGCTGATTACTTCACAAAGTGGATTGAAGCAAGTCCCACAAAACAAGCTACATATGCAGTGATTATTAAATTTATGGAAAATAACATCATGTCAAGGTTTGGTTGCCCCATGAAGATCAGTGACAATGCTCAGGCTTTCAAATCAAAAAGGCTAGTAAGTTTCTGTAACCATTATAATATCACTCTTGGTCATTCTACAACTTATTATCCCCAAGGTAATGGCTTGGTTGAATCTTCGAACAAAAGCCTAGTTAGAATCATCAAAAGGATTTTGCAAGAAAATAAAAGGTCGTGGCATTTAAAGCTTACATTTGCTTTATAGCTGACATAATTTGTATTAAAATATCTATAGTAGTTTCTCCTTATGATTTAGTCTATGGAACTGAAGTTGTTTTTCCTAGTTCACTTGGAGTTCCGATCACGAAATTGTTGTAGGGACTAGAGGAAGAACCAAATGTTATCCAAAGGAGGATCAACCAACTAATTTTTCTGCATGAAAAAAGAGAAGAAATTTACAACAACCATCAACAGTCTCAGAACAAAATAAAAAAGACTTTTGATAAAAATAGCAAAGCAGAAAATTTCAGTCCTCAAGATGTAGTTTTGAAGTGGGAAGCTAAGATTCAAGGTAAAGGAAAACACGACAAGTTTGAGAATCTCTAGAAGGGGCCATATAAAATTTCAGCTTATCACGTGAATAATACATTTATATTGCAAGAGATGGATGTTCAACTATATGCGGGAGGACCTGTTAATGGTAGGTTTCTCAACCATTATATCTCTTGATCTATTTGAAAGAAATACCATTGTATATATTCCATTTTTTTGTTTTTCTCATTTGCAGGTGTGGATGATATATATGACAAGTTTGAGCCCGAAGTGAAGGCCATAAAAACTTAGAGTTTATGTCGTCATTTTCAGTTTTCAATAAGGTAACTGGTCTACTGGTTCTTTGCTGCACCACAAGGGCACAACATCCCCATTGGAACCATTGTTATCCATGATAACATATAGAAATAATTTTTGGTTTGATTAATAATTTGCATCTGATTGTAGCTTTTTCGAAAGATGATGTTGTACTTTGCAAATTGCAGATTAAAGAAGGAAAGAACAGGTCCAATTTCAATTATTTTGGAGAAATTCCCATATTCTCTAAAAACACATTTTCTTTCACAACCCCATTTCGCCTCTTTGTTTTCTGAAAACTCTAGCCGTAGTGACCCATTTTTTAACTCTAGCCGAAATCCCTTTGTATTTCCAACTCTAGCCGTTTTCCCCATTCCCCTTTGAAATTTCTTTAAATTTTTTATAAAACACGCCGTAAGCCTTTTAAAAAGGCTGGGACCCGTAGTCTATATCACAATTGGCCTTTTCCCTTTTGCAAAACCATACCTGCCGTGTCCCTTGTCCGCTTGTGATTGCGATATTGCAAATCGCAAAGTCTCTCCTTTGCCGATATTGCAATTCCTCCCCACCAATTGTGATATGGCATAAATCCTCCCCTCGTCAATTGCTATTTCACATAAATCCTCCCCCTACCAATATGCGATATCGTAGTTTTCCGCCGATTGCAATAAATCCCTCTACTGCCGATATCACATATCACAATTTTCTGTCGATTGTTATATCCAAGTCCCGTTGCCACTCTGCTCGTTGATTGTGATAAAGACCCACTCGTCGATTGTGATAAAGACCTTCCCACTGATCCCAATATTTCCTCCTCCCCGCCAATCGCATAAAGTTTCTTCCCCCCACTGGTTGCGATGTCGCAATCGAGGATCGGATAAACATAACTCCCTCCTCCACCGAACTCCCTTCCGATTTGCGATTGTGATGGATCTGAAAGGTTATGTGTTGTAGTTTTGAGGTCCGACATAATGGGAAATCACCATAAAGTCAACGTTAAAGCTCCTTTTCACTTTCTAGTGGTGTATTGCGATTGCGATAACAACATGCCCGAATCAACGAACTAGATTGAATCAATTCGGAACAACAGCCCAGATCGACGAATATTGAATTTCCCTTTTCACTTCCGCTTAGTGGGACAACGAGGATGTTTTTTAACAACATGGTCATCAAAGAGAACAACGAGAAAAGAGGACAACGAGAGTTTTTTTCGACATATATCCAACAACATGGTCATCAAACAGAACACAGAGAAAAGAGTACAACGAGACACAAAGGACAATGAAGGAACTTTCAAACACGTTTGAAACAACAAACAACACACCTACCAACACGATAAACAATATTGCTTATTTAAAGGCCCCAAAACAACACAACATAATTCAAAAGGCTAGATGCTATGAATTTCCACAAATACAGTGCCAACATTACAAACAGTTGCAATTTTTTCTTGAATTATTGTAACAGTTGGATGAATTATGTTTAGATGTGACTCCTATTTGTATTCAAACTCTGTTAAAACATCAAATTCTTATGAAAACCCTGTTAGTTAGAAGAAAAGGAGGAAGATGTCTCTAGAACAATAAATCGAATTTGGCCCAAGTGGAAAGATATGTAAAGGGATCTTTTCTCTATAAATAGGTAGTTTTTTGACTCTGAGAAGGGTTGATGGAGAGTGTGAAAATTGATCTTCTGTAATATTTTGTTCTTTTAATAGAAAATCAACAACAACTATGTTTTTGTACCTGGGATTCATGTTATGGCTTTTATGAGTTTTTATTATGTTGTTTCAAGTTTTACGTAGTATATTGATTACTTGGAAATCTGTCAAACAACTCCAATTTCCTTCATTTACTGTGTATTACTGTGGGTGTCCATTTGTATTAGTTTTAAATATATATATGCCTCAACTTCCATTAAACACTGTTTTTGATCATAATCTATTTAATTTGACTTCATGCCCAATGTGGTAATCAACACATTTTTCTTCACCTACAAAATCACAAAAAGAGATCAGAGTTAGTCCTCTGAATTTTGAGTTTATCACAAGTCATTTTATAAATATTTTGAGAGAGCCCTCTCAGATTGGAAGGACTAACTTCCAGTCTAAATTTGGTTTGAAATAGTTACATTTGATTGAAGGTTGATACAGCCCAACCTGTCCGAGCCCAATGATAACACCCTCCATAGTTCTATTATCTTATTCGACTTCCTCACTGGATTCATTTTCAAGTTCTTATACAATCCTATTGTGCACTTCCTGAGTGATATTGAGAGCCTCCCTTTTTTATTTTTTATTTATTTTTTAATTTCGCCTATGGCTAACTCAAGCTTTCATTTTTTTTAATGATCCATTCTCATCGCCCTTTGTAATTTGATTAGGGCTTTATCTAATTGCAACAACCTTTATACCTTCACCTATTAAACCTCACTGGAGGACACCAGATGTGGTAGTTCCATTATCAGCTAAATCATTTATTTTCGTTGCGGCTTATCTTTAGTTGTTATGTTAACCACAAGTAAAGTACCAAGTCTCTACCACACCTCATGTGCAACTTTGCTTTCATCATATATGTTATCTCTTCTAAGGCACTCTTGGGGTTTCTCTCCCCTTGAGAGGCTTTTAAACTTCATGACTACTACTCTAACACTCACTAAGATTTTTCTTTGTTTCCTTGACAAACTCCCCCTGAGGCCAAGCTAACTTCAATTTTTCATGGAATCCCATGCTTCTCTTTCTTCCTTCCAAACTTTGGTGAGTTTCCTTCTGCTTTATGCATTTCCTTTTGACTTATTGTTTGGTTTTCTTTGAGTGACCTCCTTCCTCTCTCTAGGTTTCCTCAAGGAGTTGGGAAGCTTTCAGTCTTTGGCCATGTGGCAAAGATTGTCACATATATAACACCTTGTGTGATAAAAAAATGGAGGAAACATTTTGTGACTTCTTGTGTTGTTATCCACATACAATGCATTTCTACTTTTCCTTGCATAGGGTTCGCAATCAACAACCTTATGACCAAAATCATTGCACAAATAACAATAGCCATACAAGAAACTTGTGTACTTGATGACTGATGGTCCTCTTGTATGAAACAATTTCCTTTGATTGCTTGCTTGAGGGAACCTCCTTGTCTACTACATCTTCTATTTATAATCCTTGGTTTAACTACTCATATAGTAAGCTACTACATGCCCGAGGTTATGGTAAGAGAAGCACTTGCCATCTTTCCACGGTGCAAAGGATCTCCTTCACGACAATACTTTTTCTCGCTCATTCCTTGTGTGCTAGTTCCACTTCCTACCTTTATTTCTAATCATGCTACTTCTAACTTCTCCTACATGCATTTTTGGTTTTTCTTTATTATCTTTGGTGTCTACCTTTGAGTTATTGCTCTTTTCAGACTTATTTCTCACGGAGACAACCTCCTCTGTTAACTTTTGATATTGTCTTTTCTTTTTATCTAGGTCATTTCTTATTGAAACGACCTCAACTTCTAATATTTCATATTTTTCCTCTCTTTCATTTAGTTGGCCGCTGATAACCTCTTCAACTCTCATTGCTTCTTCCAACTATGTCTTTAGGCTGATAATTTCTTCTTTGAACTCATGGTCTTTCTCATCACATATCTAGATAAAATTTGTTTTGATCTTTATTTTCACTTGTAAGTCTTTCTTTTTCAACCAAGGATGAGTCAAGCTTAGCTTGGTTTTCATTTGCCTTCTCCTCATGACAATCAAGTACTTTCACACTATCATAACAAACCTCATTTGACTAAAAAATTTCTTTCTAAGAGGCCTTTTTCATCTTCTTTTTAATTTATTTTCTCCATTGCTACTAATGGTTTCTCCTTCATGCATGACTTGCAACTTGTCCTATATTTATTTTTCATATTTAATATCTATTATTATCTCAAGATCTAGTTTGCGAAGTTTGTTGTAAATTGTACATTTAGCTTGAGCATTCCACTATTGCTCTTGATTTTAGGAGGAATCTTTACTATATCCATCAGATACTAGCTTCTAGACATTACACCCATAAGCTATCAATTCAAATTTTATCTTCTTTCTCCTTTCCTGAGAGTTTTCAGTACTAAGCACATGTACACTTTGATAATCCATGATTAATGTCTATCTTCTAGTTGTTAGGCTAATATTGAAGAAACCTGATATGATACCAATTCTTGGAAACTTGACTATATTAAGAGAGGGGGAGGGAGTGAATCAATATAGGGAATTCATGGACATCAAATTACAATTTTTACTTTTACTTTTAATGATTATCTAACCTATTAAAAGAGAAATATTACATCATGTGAAAATAATATTTAACATTTAAACAACATTCAACCACATCATAAGAATCAATACACAAAAGCAATAGATGTAAACACTAGATATAAGAGGAAACCCATAAAGGGAAAAACCACAAATTTGTTGTTGTTGTGACATAAGGGAAAGCTCCTACTTCAATGGCATCAACTTTTGGAGGCTCAAACATCTATGCTATTTTGCAAGCTACAACTTCCTAGAAGCTCCCACTCCCACTTACATAAATTTTCTACATGATTCTACCTACATATCTCGTTTTTCTTTTGTAACCTACAAATTGTTGGAAAGCTTATACTCCCTCTTCTATAGGATCCAACCTTCTTTTTTTCAGGCTACTACATGAAAGGAGACAACAATCCCCTAATACATAAAATATTTAATGTGATGGATTAAATGATATTTAATTCTGCATACCTCCATCTCTTTGTCTATGCATGTTCTTCCTCAATTATGCTTCACATATGCTCCTCTTCTTTCTCCCTTTTCCAAACAATGCATCTGAAAGGTCTCACAACAACTCTTTAAACTCATAAGCTAATAAACCACTCTTCCATCCAAAATTCCATCTTTTTATAAATAAAACTTGTTGATTGTTAGTATTCCATGCAAGAATCTAAAGTGAAAAGCTTGCCTCTTTGTATTCTACCCATTCGTTTCATATTTTTTCAAAATTTTAATATCAAAATAAATCAAATTAATTTCGAAATACTCAAACAACATAGATTATCATAAGCCAACTTTATTGATTACGTAAGCCAAAGCCCAAAATTTTCTTTATCCATGCTACAAGACATGGGCATTAGTTACCCATTATCAATAATGTGCATGAAACAATGCACCTCAACATACTTTGTCCATCTCTGATATTCACAATACATCAACAACATTAACATCACAACATATGCAAGCAATACATCACAACATCTGCCAACAATGATGGCCATACCTCCGAGAAGCAACACATCCTTAGCTACTTCAACACCATTTTCCATCAATGTAAACTTTGCCAAAACACACACGCATACATTTATTACACTCAATTTATATGATATTATAAGATAATTATAAATAGAATTAAATTAAGTTTATACTTATATCTCAGTAGATGTTCATCCTATGGAATATCTAACTTTTAAAGCTTACTACAAGAAGTTAATATTTTATTCTTGGAAATTAAATATAGGTAGGGAAAAACAAATAATTCACTGAATCCTAAATATAAACTATAAATCCTAAATACAATTCTACATTTACTTTAATAATCAAATTTTTACGTATATAATTCCTTCACATAATTCAATATCTTCTTTAACTTAACCTTAAATTAATTAGTTTTATATTAAATATTGATAATTATAATATATTTATATAAATTCTTTGTTTCCCAACTTAATATTATATTTTATTATAATTATTAATTGCAACACACATAATGATCAAAGGTGTTTTATATTTACTAACCACAAGTTGCTTAACCAAATCACTAAAAATAGTGATGTTACTTCTAATCGGGGGGCTTAGTATTTTTGATGGCTTTAATATCTTTTATGAAAACTTTGAGCAATGGCGGGAGGATATCAAAGGTGGTTTTATACTTTTTATTCTAATATATATATAGATATATTTTAACACATAGTATATGATAAGCAATGGTTTAGGTGTAGTCAAACTGATTTCCTTGTTTTCCAGAGCACAAAACGATCACTAATTATTACAATTCGATTCTGCATAGCAACCAAGCACTAAAATCTCTTACATGGCTCAAAATAGTTAAGGCACCAGAGAGAACAAATAGCTAATGCACCAGAGAAAACAAGCATACAACTATCACATTTCATAAAAGACACATCCATCTAGACTTTTAGTCTTCAGTTTAAAACTCAATTAATAGTGGAGGCCAGCAATAAACATCACCAAAGAAACCAAGATTGATAGACCTCAGCTAAAGGAATCAAGAATAATATATATTTTTTCCAAAACCCCAAACAAAACTTTTTCCACAACCCCAAACAAAACTTTAGAACCAAGATACTGCTTTAGGACGCTTCCACAAAAAATGCCAATTTAATATTTTGTGCCCATTGTGACCACCTCACCAACTACTCATTCTTTGTCTTGGAGCCATGAGCACAACGACATATAAGCAATGAGGACAACCACTAGAAAGACCTTTGCTAATAAAAGACGAAGAAGGACAATGAGGAGTGCCATGAATACCAGATCTATAGACAATAACATCATCAACATAAAACCATTGCACAGGCCCAAAACCTAAAAGGTTTCCAAGCTCTCCACACATCAATTTCATAACCAAACAAACCAACCTTGAATGCTCCTTACAGAAAAGTCCAGACACCAAGAGAACAAATCCTTGAAATGAAAGTGTAGACCCCTGCAATGCCTAAAAAAGGAGAAAACAAACTAGACAAATTTCCAATTACAATTGACTCAGGACCTCAAATGCATGAGTTATAGACTCCAACACCACCCCACGAAAAAACCAATAGCTAGTAGCCCAAATCATCTAAATTAGCCACCACAACTGAACATAATTCACCCACCACACTATAATAGAGAAATTCATAGACTACCCACCCAAAAAACAACAAATTAGGATGAGAAACAAAGACCAACGAAATAGAACTCACCCAAATTGTGTTAATAAATTATATATTACAAAGAAATTGAACACATAAAATATTGCAGAAATACAAACACAGAAAATGCATAAAACAAGAGAGACACGAATATACGTGGTTCACCCAATTTGGGTTACGTCCACAGAGAAATAGCCAGTCCTTTTATATTATCCAACAAAATGAAGAGATACAAATTACAACAAATCCGTTGTAATTTGATTTTTTCTCTCACACAATATCCTCTCTCTTTCTCGCTCAGAATACACATATATACAACTGCAATACAATTCCCTCATATATAGCGAGGGGTTGTCTTCTAGGGAAAAAAATCCTAAATTAAACATAACTTCTACTGTCAAACCATCTGCCTAATGAACGACTCAAATTGACTACGAAATTACAACATTTTATAGGACACCCCCTCGCGTGGAGAGGTGTACAGTCTTCTTGGTGTATACATCCCACTGAAATAAAGGCCTCTGAATAAATAAGATAATCAAGCTACACACCCAACAATCTCCCACTTGGAGACTGATTATAGCAACTCCATCGCTACTTCATTTGTTGGACAATGACTCCACTTTGGACCTGGTTGTTTCTCATCTTCATCATCATACTTGAAGACCAATTGAAACCAAGCAGAATCTCAGTTTCTCCATGGTTACAAATTTTGTTAACATATTTGCAGGATTTTGGCTAGTGTCTATCTCTTCCAACTTCAACTGTTCATATTCCAACACTGACCGTATGAAGTGGTACTTGAGCTGTATATGTTTAGTCTTGGGATGAAATGTTGAGTTCTTTGTAAGATGAATGGCACTTTGACTGTCACTACATAACCTACCCAACTTTTGCTTTTGACCTAGTTCATCCAAAAACTTTTGTAACTAAATCATTTCTTTACTAGCCTCTGTAGCAGCAGCATACTCTTCTTCCGTCGTTGACAGTGCAACAACACTGCAATTTTGAAACCCAACTGACATTTGTTCCACCTACAGTAAACACATACCCTGTGGTGTTCCTAATGTTATCTATATCCCCTGCCATATCTACATCAACATATTCATGTAGAGAAATGTTTGAACCACTAAAGCATAATGCGTGATATGTGGTACCCCTCAAATACCTAAGAATCCACTTCACTTCCATCCAATGTTATTTTCCTGGATTGTTCATATACCTGCTTACAACTCCCATTGCATGTGCAATATCAGGCCTTGTGCAGACCATTGCATACATTAAGCTTCAGACTGCTGGTCAATATGGAACTTTAGACATATACTACATCTCTGCCGGAGTCTTGGGACACATCTCCTTGCTTACTTTGAAATGGCTAGCCAAAGGTGTACTAACTGGTTTTTCATTCTGTATATTAAATCTTTTCAACACATCTGTATGTACTCACTTTGAGACAATGTTAATTTGTGATTTTTCTTGTCTCTACTTATTCTCATAAAAACGATTTGTTTTGCAACACCCAAATCTTTCATTGCAAATGAGTTTGCCAATTTTCTTGATTAGATTTATTTCTTGCATGTTAGAACCTGCAACAAGCATGTCATCTACATATAAGAAAAATATAATATAATTGCCATCATTTTTCCTTTTGAGATAAACACAATGATCACAGGGACATCTAGTATAACCTTGTTCAGATATAAACCTGTCAACTTTTAGATACCACTACCTTGGAGCCTGTATGAAGCCATACAAGCTCTTCTTCAACCTGCACACTAGTTTCTCCTTCCTTTTGACCTCATATCCTTGTGGCTGCTGCATATATATCTCTTCCTCCAAATCCCCATGGAGAAAGGGCATCTTTACATTTAACTGCTCAAGATGCAAATCTTATGCTACTGTTAGACTTCAAATAGTTTTGATTGAAGTCATTTTAACAACAAGAGAAAATATCTCATCAAAGTCTATACCTTTTTTCTATGCAAACCCCTTCACCACAGGTCTAGATTTATACCTTTTTCTACCTCCATCTTCTTCCTTAAACCTATAAACCCATTTATTCTGGAATGTTGTTTTACTTGCAGGCAGCCTGACTAAGTCCCAAGTCTAGTTATGTACCAAGGAGTCCATCTCTTCATTCATGGCTAGCTCCCACTTCTTCCTTATTTCTACCTGCACTGCTTCTTCATAACATTCTGGTTCACCAAAATCAGTCAATAATACATAATATAATGAAGAAGAGTATCATTCAAGGGGTCTACTTATCCTGGCAGATATTCTAACACCACTTTCAGGTGTTTGAGGTGCCTGATGTTGTTGTGGTTACTGTTGTTGTTCTTGCTATTAATCATTATGATTTTCAGGCACCTTTACTCTTTCTGTTATTTCATTAAGCACTGTGTATTCTCTGTTTTCTTTTTCCTATTTCTTTTCCTACATATGATCCTTATACAAAATCTTTTCATTAAATATTACATCTCTGCTCCTAATGATTTTTGTGTTTTTCATAATCATACAAGCGATAACCAAAATCATTAACACCATATCCAATAAAGGTACATTTCTTTGATTTTGCCTCATACTTTGTTCTATTTTATTTATTAATGTGGACAAAGGCTTCACAACCAAAAATATTTAAAAATGAGTAGTTTACCTTTTTACCTATCCATGCCTCCTCTGGAATACTTCCATCCGAGGAACTTTAAGTCCCTATATTTATTAGATAAACTACAATATCTATAACATCTGCCAAAAATTATAAAGACAATCCTGCATGCAATCTCATGCACCTTGCACGCTTCATGATTGTCCTGTTCATCCTTTCTAACACACCATTTTCTTGTGGTGTTCCTGAAACTGTCTTCTCTCTGCGAATTCCATGCTCTAAACAATACTTATCAAACTATTTGCTGCAATATTCACCTCCATTGTCTGATTTGAGATACCTCAACGTTTTTCCTGTGTCATTTTCAACCAAAGCTTTCCATTTCTTGAAAGTATCAAATAAATCAGATTTATTTCAAATGCAATAAATCTAGTTTTTTCTTGTTGCATCATCAATAAAAGTAACATAATAACAAGAGCCACTGAGAGATGATACCTAAGCAGGTCCCCATACATCTGTATGCACAAGATCTAATTTTTAGCTCTTCTTTTATTTCTCAACTCTGAGGAATCTGAGTCTCTTATGTTTTCCATAAATACAATTCTCATAGAATTCCAAATCAACATGCTTCAAACCTGGCAATAAATTTCTTGAGTGAATAATCTTCATCCCCTTCTCACTCGTGCCCGAGCCTATGATGCCAATGTTGTATCTGCTCCTGTAGAGGTTAAAGCATTACTAGAATTCGAAATACCGTTACAAAAATATAATGTACTAACCTTTTCTCCTTTTGTTATTACTATAGCTCCTTTAATGACCTTCCAAGTTTTATCTGTAAAAGTAGTTACACAACCTTCATCTCCCAATTGCCCTATTGAAATTAGATTTTTCTTTAGATCTGGAACATGCCTTACCTCCTTCAATAGCCATTGGTTTCCATTATGATGTTTTATGAAAACTACACCCATTCCAATGATTTTATAGGGTTTATCTCACACAAACGAGCCTGTCCAAAATGTCCTTGAACATAATCATGAAAATGTTTCTTATAAGGTGTAGCATGGGATGAGGCCCCTAAGTCTACCACCCAGGCATCAATAATATTTTCTAATGAAAGAATCAAAGTGTCTTGCAACACATCACCTGTCACATTCGCTTCATGATTTTTTTTTGCTGTGTGTCTAATTCTTTTCCCTTTCGAGACTTACAGTCTTTTTTCAGGTGTCCTTTCTTCTCGAATTTCTAGCACAATATCCTCGATTCGGACTTGGATCTGCCTTTCCTTGACGTACTGCGATATTCTGGGCTCTTTCCTTTATCCATTTGTCTTCCCCTAGTCTCTGCAGTCAAAGCATTACCTAATGTCTTACCAAAGCTTTTCTGTCGCATTTCCTCACTAATAATTGCATCGACAACATGATCAAACTTTAAAGTACCAGAGACAGAGTTAATAATGGCCATAACTAAACCATTCCAACTTTTTGGCAATGAACACAGAAATCATAGAGCCCTAAATTCATCATCAAAATTTACCCCTAAAGAACTTAATTGACTAGTAATTGTATTAAATTCATTTAAATAATCAGCAACAAATCCACTGTCTAACATATTCATATTAAATAAATGTTTCATAAGAAATATCTTATCTGAGGTCGAGTTTTTTTCATATAGTTTGGCGTATGGTTTGGCCAATGCCTACATTAAACCCTCTGTTATTGTTTCCTTTGAAATATTAAAGGACACCAACGCCGCTAGGAACAACCGTATTGTTCCAAGTGCCTTTTTGTCGAGAATATCCAATTCTGTGTCTGTCATACTCATCGACTTCTTTGTCTTTTCGCTCAATGGTAGGTATAGATCTTTTTGATACAGATTACCTTCTATTTGCATCTTCCACAACTGGTAGTTTTGGCCGTTAAATTTTTTTGACTCTAAACCTACCATCTTCTGCCATTGCTCCCACTCGAACCAAAAATCCTTCTCTCTTACGAGTTTATCAGCTAAATAGACTTTCAAATCTGATACCAGTTGCTAGAAAATTATATATTACAGAGCAATGGAACACATAAAATATTGCAGAAACACAAACACAGAAAATGCATAAAACAAGAGAGACACAGATATACATGGTTCACCCAATTTGGGCTACATCCACGGATAAACAACCAGTCATTCTTTTTATATTATTCAACAAAATGAAGAGATACAACCTATATCAAATCCACTATAATTTCCTCTTTTCTCTCACACAATTCTCTCTCTTTCTCGGCCAGAATACACATATGCACAGCTACAATACAATTCCCTCATATATAGCGAGGGGTTGTCTTCTAGGGCAAAAAAACCCTAACTTAAATATAACTTCTATTGTAAGATCATCCACCTAATGAACGACTTAGATTGACTATGAAATTACAACATTTTACAAGGCACTCCCCGCGTGGAGGGGTGTACAATCTTCTTGGGGTATACATCTAGATGAAACAAAGACCTCTGAATAAAAAAGATAATCAGGCTCCACACCCAAAAATAGAAGTAAGCTTGAGGGATTTGAGCAACCAGTACCACCACCAAACTTGAACATAACAGTCCCAAGGCACAATATAATGAAGCCCAAGAAATAATGATAAAAATGTAGGCAGGTAAAGCGACCACTATACATAAGTTATCAACAAGAAACAATCAGAAAAAGAGGATGAGGTGAATATCTTAGCTCCTCACATACAATTCCTGAGTCACCATTTGTCCATCATCTTGAACCAACCTTTAAAATACCCAGGGACACATATACTAACATTAAATGTATTAACTCCTTACTACTTACACTTGTTCTTAATAAAAATGTTATGGTCGTGCCCTCTCCACAATGTCCGTATCCACCAAACAAATACTCTACAACTTTTTTTATATTATTATTAGTTTTATAATAAAATTAATAAAATATATAATTATATTGTAATAAAAATTTTATTTTTTTTATTATATTTATTTAATAAAAATTATTAACTAAATAATAACATTTTTTTATTAAAAATGATCCTTTTATAATAATAAATTATATCTGATATATTTATAAAAAATATTTTTAACATCATATAAGGTTTTTAGAAGTTTATAAAACTCATATTGGGATACTTTATATTAAAATGGTATTTGACCATTTATAAAGGATCTTAAACCAATCTTTTTCAAGCGTTTTGGATCGAGAATATATAAAGTCATGTGAATTCATTTATTATTTTATTATAAGTAGGCATATTTATAATAATTAATATTAAATTAGTTTATATCATATACATATGATATAAATTTATAAGTTAAAAAAAAATGTGGCGTGAGAAAGTTTTAGCAGCTAAAAAAAATTAAGTTATTATAAGAAGGTCATCAACCCCACCCTAGAAGATCAAAAATATCTCTCTGTTTTAACTAGCTCAAAGAAGAAAATTAATATAGTGAACATTATAACGAACTCTCATGAGCTCCATAGTGAAATTGGTCGTTGGGTAGTTCCTAAAACACCATGGATGGAGAGGATCTGCCATCTCTGTGAGAATAGGAACATCGAGGATGAAAACCACTTCCTCTTAGAGTGCCCTGTGTACAACCACATTAGATCTCAGTTTCATAATCTCTGTCGCAATACTGACCTTCCTAGCCTTTTACGATGTCAAAATTATAGTGAGCTCGGGAGGCTTCTCTCCAAGCTTTTTGAGCATAGGAATAAAATCTTAAATCAAACTAAACAATTTGTTTCTTTATGTCTGGTAGACCAAATTTTGGTCTCAGTGGACGTTAACCATCATCATCATCATCATCATCATCATATATATTACATATAATATATGTTAGACTTTTGCACAGGAGATTTAATTGTAGTAAAAAAAATATTTTTTTGAACAAGGACCTAAACAATTGAGAACATATTGTCACAAAATTATCCAAGTTGAAACTAACACACAAGTTTAATTTACCATTTACATAAACAGAAAAACAAAGAAAAACAACTAAGATTTGCAATTCACCATCATGCCATGGTCTCTGAATTTGAGCTAGCCACCAAGATGGGATTTGTTGGGCCATCTAGGGGTCTCTGTGTTGCTGGGGGAATGTCTAAGTGGTGCTTGATCCACTCCATCCTCTCGTCAAGGTTTTTTAGGTGTTTGTGTATGTGCTCCAATGATTGAAGAGTGTCCAAATGGGATTCATGGTAGTTCATCATCATCTTTCCTAATAAGAATTTATTTTTCTAGTACATATCGACCATTTCAATGTACTCGTTGAACTGACCCCTCATATGCCTAGTGTCCAATATCAATCTTTTCCATTTCATCAACACTTCTATGTCTGACAGGGAGGTTCTGTAAGAAGAGGCCTCCCTTTCTGCCTCGATGATTTTTTCCTATATATGATTTGGCATTAGTTCTCGATATTGAGAAGAAAACCCTTCTATTCAATGATGCATATGAGTTTTTCCTCGTTGGGCTCTCTCTTGGTAGTAGGAAACCCCTCGCTTGACCCAGACCCTTTGTCTCAGCATGACTACCTAACACATATATTTTATGATAGTTAACCACACCTTCACCCATTTACAAGTGTTGCTGAGATGATTGCTTCGTCCCGCCCAACATGGTTCCAAGGACCTACACTAGATACGTAGAGGGAGATTCCAAACGAATAAGTCAAGTTTTTGATGTAGGAGATTTTGTTGAAAATGGTAACAAGAAATGCTAGAAATAGAAGTGTTAAAAATAACACTGCTATAAATAGAAGTTCGGGTACCAGTGCTGGACTGAGCAACAAGGAATGAAAAATGGAAGTGCTATAAATAACATTGCTAAAAATAGAAATTTGGGATAGATTCTTATTTTAGTTAGTCCATGAACTAAAATAGTGAATTAAAATTCGAATTTGATCTTCGCAGCTGTTTGTAAAATAATTAATTAATTCATCTTGAGTTAATTAGTTAAGGAAAATCAAACATGAAGTCTATGTGGGGACATGCAATAGTTTCTCCATTAATTAAGGAATTTATCCATCAGTTAAAGGATAAGGATGAGTTGTAATTAGTTGGCTAAGTTAACTGAGTCAAGTCCAGTCAGATTAATTCAAACAATTTATTGAATTAATTGTGAGTTCAGTTAGTTAATGTTTGCATGCATGTAACTGCTGCACTTCAGATAACTGAATATTCTCTCATAAATAACTCATGCATGTCAGTTCAGTCAGAGACCCAGTTGAGATATGAGGAGGGACAATGTACTATCAGTTGGATGAATTTTTCCTATAAAGGAAACTCATCTATGGAGAAGGATTGATCTCCTTCAAGATTGTGTAGTTACTACTAGGCCAAGTGAGCAGTGTGAGGTGGGAATTCACATGTGTGGAAGCACTGGACCCCAAGGAAAACTGCGCAAGGAAATAGGAGGCTTGGAGGGCAGAGGAGAAGGTTTGTGAGAGGTCTTTGATTGTCTATGAGCAGCAGAGGGATTATACTGAGAGTTGGCTTGCTTTCAAGCTAAGGCTTTGTGTAATTCTATGATTATTTTCCACTTGTATGATAATACAGAGTTGGTGTTTTAGGCTGAGGCTTTCCCCGGGTTATTTCTTTGGTGTTATGTGTGATTGATTTCTCATTCTCAGTTATATGTGTTCTCTTGATCTTGCTCAATTCGATTAAGCTTCCGCAAAGTGTTGTAGAAGTAGATTTTGTATTGTGTTTTAGTATATTGCATAATCTGTTGATCTACAGTGGGAATTTCTACATGGTATCGGAGCGAAGGTGATCAAGGCGAAGAACTGTATACAAGAAGTTCGAAGTTCGAAGTTTGTGTTCCTGAATATAGAAATCGAGTTCTTATCACATCTCAATTTCACCTATGGTGTTCAGTGGTTTAAGACTCGAGTATTCCCTTGATGGCAGCTCTAATGATATAGCCTGGAAGGATCGCATGGAGGCAGTGTTAGAAGATAATGGTATAGAGGACTTCATTGATTAAGAAGTCCCCAAGCCGACTTATGCTACTCAACTGGCAGAATGGAAGAAATGTGTGGCTAGAGCAAGGAGAATCCTCCTGGAGGGAGTTCATGACCACATTGTCTCGAGCCTTCATGGGAAGGAGATTCCATTTTCGATGTGGAAAACATTGAAAGATTTATATAAGAACAACAATGATCAAAGGAAGCTGGTGTTGAAAGACAAGCTTCGTAAGATCAAGTGTGAAAAGGGCGACACGATCTCTACATATCTGAACAAGCTCACCACCTGCAGGGATGAGCTTGGAAGTGTGGGGATCACGACCGCTATTGATGACATGGTGAGTCTTTCACTCCTCGGTCTTCCTAAGAGCTGGCATAGCTACCAAGACTCGATTAATGGAAGAGAAAAACTGTCAGATTGGGAACAACTTTGGTCGGATTTGATGCAGGAGAAGATAAGAAGAAGCACTACAGATGGATCTTCTTCATCCAAGGAGGAAGAAGAAAATTGTGCCTTAGCGAGTAAGGAAAAGAAAGGGAAGGAGAAGGATTCTCATTCCAATTCCAGTTCTTCCCATGGTGGGAAGAAGTTTGAAAAATCGAAAGTGCGTTGCTTTCATTGTTATAAGGTGGGCCATTTTGCTACAAATTGTCCACTGATGAAATCCAAGATGGGATCCAAGGAAGGATCTGAAGGTGAGGCATTGGCCTCACAGTTCGAGTTGGATTTCACCCTCTTCGCATGCATGGTTTCATCCATGGTGGGAAGTGGTTGGTTTCTTGATAGTGGAGTTTCTTTCCACATGACCGACGACAAGAGTTTGTTCAGTACCTTGGAGGAGAAGGATCTCTAGATGCGGATCGCGATGGGTAATGATGAAAAGTATAGTGTCTCAGGTGTAGGCACAATTGTTTTTCAGAGGGAGCATGGAGCTCGCATTACCTTGACTGATGTCAAGTATGTACCAGGATTGAAGAAAAATTTGGTGTCGATCGTGATGCTGGAAGACAGAGGCTATGATGTAGTCTTTAGTAAGGGAAAGGTTTTCCTTAGACACATCATCACGAGACAGGTGAAGCAGATCGATTCACGAGTCAAGAACCTGTATGCTCTTGAGGTTCAAGATGCATGCAAAGCCTTGAGGAGCAAGGCAACTGATGGAGACTTGGTGGTTGAGAGGGAGAGTACATTACCTCTCAACATGCAACCACAGGAGAAGTCTTAGACGATTGTGGAGGAGCCACGATTGGTGAAGCAACTTCAGGAGGTTGTGGAGCAGCCACAACTGGGGAAGCTGAGAGGAGACAGAGTGGAGGCATCCACTCATGCAAAGACCTCCAGTAGGGGGAAATTTCGAGCTAGGTGGGAAGAGGGATCACATGCATCCATACCTCCAGGTAGGAGGTGGGGCGATGTGGAGTGACAGTCCCAAGAAGGCTGGAATAGGGGCAGGTTCGTTGAGGTAACCAACCTCTTTGATTCGACTTTGCTATGGGAGCCCCGATGAGGAGTAGCAGGATTGGCTGAGTGGGTAGAGGCAGATGCATATGGAGCAGCAGAGAAAGCTACAATGCAGGAATCCTTGGACAATGCAGAGATAGCAGGCTGCAATAATACGAGAGGCACAAGAGTGTTGCACCAGTGTAGCATGACACAGAGAGGTGTGCAACAGTGTGAGATGCGTGGAGATGTTGCAAAAGCTCAGAGGTCAGAGAGGGAGCACTTGTCAGCAACAGAGGGAGCTTCAGCATCAGAGTATGTTTCTAGCCCAACATAGATGTCAGATGGGATTTTTTTTGTTTCTAGAGTTACTGGAACAACCACACTTGGGAGAAGTGTTGCATGCATAACATTCCAAAGGTTTAGGATCGGGTTCGAGTTGAAGCCTTTCTTGTTGAGAGGGAGTGTTGAAAATGGCAACAAGAAATGCTAAAAATGGAAGTGCTGAAAATAACACTGCTATAAATAGCAGTTCGGGTACCAGTGCTGGACTGAGCAACAAGGAATGAAAAATGGAAGTGCTATAAATAACATTGCTAAAAATAACAGTTCGGGATAGATTCCTATTTTAGTTAGCCCCTGAACTAAAATAGTGAATTAAAATTCGAATTTGATCTTAGTAGCTGTATATAAAATAGTTAATTAATTCATCTTGAGTTAATTAGTTAAGGAAAATCAAACATGAAGTCTATGTGGGGACATGCAACAGTTTCTCCACTAATTGAGGAATTTATCCATTAGTTAAAGGATAAGGATGAGTTGTAATTAGTTGGCTTAGTTAACTGAGTCAAGTCTAATTAAATTAATTTAAACAAATTGTTGAATTAATTGTGAGTTCAGTTAGTTAATGCTTGCATGCATGTACCTGATGCACTTCAGATAAATCAATATTCTCTCATAAATAACTCATGCATGTCAGTTCAGTCAGAGACCCAGTTGAGATCAGAGGAAGGACAGTGTACTATCAGTTGGATGAAGTTTTCCTATAAAGGAAACTCATCTATGGAGAAGGATTGATGTTCTTCATGATTGCGTAGTTACTACTGGGCCAAGTGAGCAATGTGAGGTGGGAATTCACATGTGTGGAAGCACTGGACCCCAAGGAAAACTGCACAAGGAAATAGGAGGCTTGGAGGGCAGAGGAGAAGGTTTGTGAGAGGCCTTTGACTGTCTATGAGCAGCCAAGGGATTATAGTGAAAGCTGGTTGGCTTCCAAGCTAAGGCTTTGTGTAATTCTATGACTATTTTACACTTGTATGATAATATCGAGTTGGGTTTTTAGGCTGAGGCTTTCCCCGTGTTATTTCTTCTGTGTTATGTGTGATTGATTTCTCATTCTCAATTATATGTGTTCTCTTGATCTTTCTCAATTCGATTAAGCTTCCGCAAAGTGTTGTAGAAGTAGATCTTGTATTGTGTTTTAGTATATTGCATAATCTGTTGATCTATAATGGGAATTTCTACAGATTTGTCCTACCAAAGCTTTGCTACCTCTGTGATGTCACCTTGTACTTGCACACAACCTTAACATGGGCGCATAACAAAAGTCATATAGATAACCAGTTCAACCTTTGAGAAATAACATAATAACAACTCCTCTCTTGGGTTATAACAACAAAGATGTCTTCATTGACTCCCCTCCTAAGTTGAAGTAACAACCCACTAACCCCAAGAATAACATACCCATATGAAGGCCAAAAATTCCTTACTACAACTACACCTTGGTTTAGTAAAGACAAGGTCTCAGATTGAGACAATGACGAGTCACCAAGAATGAAAATTATGACCCCCATCTCCAGCAAGAAACCCAAATCCTACATAAACTAGTATATACATTTTCCAACAAACGCCATTCAACCCCGTAGATAGATTAAAAATAAAAAATTATCCACCGAGAGTTGAAAAGGAAACAACTATCATAAGCACTTCCAAGAATTAGAAATTGAGGTTGAAAACACTTTGCTTTAACTACAGAGTGTGTCCCAATCGTCCATATATTACTAGTAAAAGGGAACAAAAACTATCAGATGCTTAAATTGGAGCTGACTAAGACTATCCCATCCAAATTCCTCCTCGATGCACTTGGAAATTACACAATTGGACTGAGTAAAAGTTGTACAATTGCACCTTCCTGATTTACGTTGAATCTCCTGAGTCCTCTTAGTCTTGATGCTAGTTACAACCACGACACTAAGTGCAATATGAAATTCCTCTATTAGCCCCCGTGCTTTATCGTCCCAGAGAGTATGTGGTTCCACTACCTCTACCACTAGGATCGTTCTCAATGGAATGAAATCAACTCTTTTACAATTCATATTTAACGCTCTGCTAGCCACTTACAGTTGCTCAAAGGTAGAGACCTCTCTAGGTTTCCCTCTCTTTGAATAATTCTGGTGCTCTCCTTCCCCTTTTTCACACTCTGAAAATACCCTAGAGTAATTTTCCATGCTTAAAATCACAGACATCACATGGTCCACATGCTTGGGCATCTTGGTCATCCTACTTATCACCTGCCAACATTGCTTTGACTGCATGATCATCTGCATGTTAATTGCTCCATGTATGTCAATTAAACTCATTGGTTGTGGGATGCCACATCCCCTAACCCATTTTCTAAGTGGGATGGTGGCATCCTGCCCTCCCTTTCATTCATGATTGTGACCCCATCCAGGGATATTTATTTATTTTGATTACAATAATCTTAAATTATAAAAAATATTTTATTACAATTTTTTTTTTTATATAATTGAGATATATTTTTTTATATATTTATTTTAATATAAAACTTTTAATTACAAATTAAACATTTTTTTATAATATATATTATATATATATATATATATATATATATATATATATATTATATTAATATTATTATATTATTTTATATTATGTTTAATAATAATAATGTTGTTGTTTCATGTATTTATCTGTAATTTATCTTTAATTTTTTTCAAATTTTATTTATGAAAGTTGTAAAGAAAATAAAATATTTATTTATATTAATATTCAAATAAAAAATTAATATAATAAAAAATTTAATCTAATATATTTTTTTTTTTCAAATGTTGTCTTGAATATTTCTCATTTCACAAACCAGATAACAATTTGATATCTAATTTAGTCTTAATCTAAAAACAAAGACCTCTTTCTAAATAATAAATTCTAACCTATGACCTCTTACTAAGAAAGACATGCTCTTAACCATTAGATCCACTCAAACTTAATTTAAAAGCACAAAAGCATCTTTTAATTTTGAATACTCCAAAAAACAAATCAAAATTGATAAAATATGAACCAACTTTAACGAGTTACCAAAATTAAACATTGGACATTCCCAAAATATTATGGAAATCATCTTTGTGACAGTTCGAAAATTGAAAATACATTCTCTTACAATATCTTATATGCACCCAAATTAGAACTCAATTTCAAAATATATATTATAATATTGAGTTTTTAAACTCGTAAATCATAAACCATATAATAATTTTAAAACATTAAAATTCATTTAACAATATAATAATTTTAAAACATTAAAATAAAAATAAGATAGATTTTAAAGTAATGTAAATAATTTTTATTTTTTAAAATTTAATAAACCCATTATAGTTTTAATGAGGATTGTCATCGCATTAAAATAAAATAACAGATTTACATTAATTTAAACATATTTCTCCAAGTATACACAAATCTTAAAAACTTAGTTTCCATATATTTTATAAATTTCCTTTTCCGGATGTACACTGATTTGAAATTTAGGGATTTTAAACTATTTATTTCAAATTAAATGAATAAGAACTATGTGGATAACCTTTTGTTTGGTATTTTTAGTTATATAGATATATTAGGTAGAAGTGATTATTGTGTAGAAAAACAAAAAGTTTATCTTCTATTAAAATATCTCAAATCTATAGAATTTAAATTTAATTTTAATAAAGTGAGAATTTTTTTAAAATATGTAAGTTGCTAAATGTTAATAAAAATAAGTTATAACGTTTAACAATAAATTAATTACACCTCCTTTATGTAAATGCCATTATATTAAGTGAACTGAGGTTAATGCTGAATATCTTCATTGAATTCCTCTCATTCACTCTTCATTTGTTATTCATATGCCTTCTCTTCAACTAGATTTTATTGTTATATGATATCAAACTTGTACAACCATCCATCTTGTTACTCCTATGCCTTCCCTTCAACTAGATTTTATTGTTATATGATATCAGAGTTGTACAACCATCTGTCGAGGTTGAGTGTAGTGTAGATCATTGGTGGAGTAGATTCATTATTGGTGCAGATCGTTATTGGTGTAGATCCATTGAAGAAGGGGAGGCACCACTACGATTTATGGCATCTCAACAAGAAAGAATATAGTTTGACCCACTAAAAGATCAGATGAAAAAATGAAAAGAAAGGAGTTGTTTTTAGTTTGATTTTTTGGAGTTTACGGTGTTGGAATCAGGCGTTTAAATTTGTGGTGAAATCTTGATTTTTGTTATTTAAACTAGTTTTTTGAGTGTGTATATGGATTCAACACCCTAAAAAACCCCTAGGGCACTTCTATGGTGCAGGGGTTACCCATCAAACTTGTGATTTCAATGAATTCCTGCCGGATTTTAGAGAAATTAGACCAAAAAAATCCACTGGAAAGCTTCCAAAAATTCACACTAAAGACAACTCGGAAAAGAAATGACATTGATCAGGTGGAAAACACTGTAGTGAATTCTCTGACAACATATAACTTCAAGTGAATCTGACAACTAAAAGATCATCTGAAAAAATGAAAAGAAATGGCATTGATTAGGTGGAAAACACTGCAGTGAATTCTTTGACAACATATAACTTCAGGTGAATCTGACATCAACAGGGTAAATTTTTTTTGCACGTTGCTACAAGAAATTAAGCAAGAATGTAGTGTAGGTAGGAACAATGCCCTAGCATTTGGTAGTAGCATGAACTTCACAGAAAATAAATAACTGTGTTGCCTATGGAAAGAGTCACTGCAACACAAAGAGTATTTGCCAAGAAGAAAGATAAGCCAACTTAAGCGATCATAATTGTATGATTAAGGGCATTGTTAGCCCAAGTTTAAGGGAACCACCATTGTGACAAAGGACTCTATATATATAAGGATCCACTTGCTTTTCTCTTTTGATCAACCTGGGTAAGGTGGTGACAATTGCTTTTCTCTTTTGATCAACTTGGGTAAGGTGGTGACAAGGGAATTGCCAGATATAAATTCAGTTAATTTATGAAGAGTAGATTAATTGATTTGTGTGAGGTTTATTTTTTATTAGGTCATTAGTTTATTAATTTTATGTAAAGATGGAAGGCATCTTTTCCAAACATAATTACCAAATTCTAATTCGATAAGAAATAATAATCTAGTTATCTATAATTTTCTTTTTCATGTGCCAACAATGCCTTCTATTTATTTTTCTCAGCTTTCTAAATCCCGTTGAGCAATACCGAAATTGAAAAAGAGAAAATTTATCTCGTTCACAATCAGTTACCCTTCCCTACACACTATTTGATCCGGATTTAAACAGGAACACAACACATTACAGATATAACCCTAAATACAAAGATGCAGTAGAAATAACACTTCATTTCATTAATATCAAATACTGAAATATGCTTACAAACATAATGGAAATAAGACTAGCTCGGACGATGATAGCTTATCTCTGAGAAGAGATGTGGCGACTACCTACCTCAGAGCTGTGTTACAATGAAGGAAATTGAAAAATTGAAAGAGACAGTGTTGGGGGTCCAAGTGGAATAGGCAGGTGGCCACCAATATCCACTTGGATCATTCCTCCCCCCTTAGGAAGCAATGTTCCCCATTGCATTGAGTTCCTCCATGAAATGAGGAAACTTCTGTTGAAATTGATCCCTGGTGAGCCACTTGCCTTGGTGAAGGAGTTGGCCTGCTTTGACAACTTAATATAGTTGGATCCTTTTATGTTGGTTCTTGATCTGCATGTCCATGATCTGATCAGTTGTGGCTTATTCCATGCAATTTGGATTTAACTCTGTAGGTGTGAGTTGTTTTGCAATGTTTGATGTGTCTAACAATGGTGGGAAGTATGGTCGGAGGCAGTCCACATTGAACATTGGGTGCAAGCCAAGGAATGGGGGAATGCTGATCTCAAATGCATTGTCTCCCACCGCCTTGGTAATGGTGTACAGACCATATCAGAGTGGTCTGAGTTTTCGATAGGCTCCGGTAAGGCGTTCCTTTTGCAAATGCAACCAGACTTTGTCGCCCACCTGAAACTTGTGTGGCACCCAATGTTGATCATGTCACTGCTGTACTTGGCATTTGATTTCTCTAGAATGTCATGGACCTGCTCGCCGATATGTTGTATGTGTTCAATGAAGTTGTTTGCCTTATCGGTTTCGGACTGGACATGAGTCGAATATGCATGAGTAGCTGCAAATGGCATGGCCACATCAATGGGACATAGTGGTTAGAATCCCAAGCCCACCTGAAAAGGGTTGTGGCCAGTCGAGCTATGGAGAGCCCGGTTATAGTTGTGCTGGACACAGGGGAGGCTCTCATCCCATGTGTATGGATGCTTTGAGTTGTACATGCACAGAATGTGTACAATCATCTTGTCGACGACCTCTGTCTCGCCATCAGTTTGGGTATGAAAAATTGTGGACTTAGTGAGTTTGGTGTCCAGCGTCAACCAGAGATTGGACCAAAATGCACTAAGGAACTTGTTGTCCCGATCTGAGATGATAGATTGTGGGATCCCAAAGTGTACCCACACTCATTCAAAGAAGAGTTTAGCAGTGGCTTTCGTTGTGATATTCTTCTTGCAGGCCGCAATAATGGCCAGCTTTAAGAATCTGTCGATGACTACAAAAACACAATTGTTTCCATGCTTAGTAGAAGGAAGTCCCGACATGTAATCCATGGAGATGGATTCCCAAGGTCGACTAGGGGTACGCAACAGAGTATAGAGGCCTTGCTTCTTGATGATTGGTTGGCAATGGCACATGCAATGCATGATCTGATGTACTTCCCGACATCTTGTCGAAGATTCAGCCAATAGAAGATTCAATCCCGAAATGCCCAATGACCTGACTGTAGTGTGCTTCCCAAATCATCTTGGCACGCTCTCTTGAAGGAACACAAAGGTGTCCCAGGTGGCATAATAGGGCATCCTGGAGGTAAAAATCTAGAACTTGCTGACCCTCCAAGAGTGTCTGGTATGTGTGGCCGAATTCTGGGTTGCTTTTGTAGAGAAGTGGCCAATCAGAAGTCTCATGTCCACAAGAGTTGAGCATAGTGGTTAACGTCATGATCGGTGGTTGGCTGAGGCAATTTGCAACATTATTGGTGCTGCTCTTCTTATACTTGATATTCAAATGGAATTGTTGCAAGTATGTGGACCACTTCTGATGGCGATCATTCTGCAACTTCCCTTGCGTTTGTATGAATTGCAAGGGCCAGTGGTCTGTGTGGATGACCGTTTCCTTCCCCAAAAACTAATGCTTCCATTGTCGGCAAGCCTCCACAATGGAATACATCTCTTTGTCATAAGTGGGATACTTCTGGACTGTGTCTGAAAGTGTCTCACTGTGATATGCCACTGGATGCCCCTGTTGAGTAAGCACTGCCCCAATGGCATAGTCAGAGGCATCTATCTCGATCTCAAATCATTATTGCAAGTTTGGTAATGTGAGTACTCGTGCAGAGAAGAGGCGATGTTTCAAATTTGTGAATGCCTTCTATTGAGATTTAGACCAAAAGAATTTTGCTTTCGCTCCTCCCTTGGTGACTTGACTCAAGGGCCAAGTGATATGAGAGAATCCCAACATGAACCTGCGGTAGAAATTGGCAAGACCCAGAAAGATGTAGAGCTCTGTCAAAGTGGTTGGAGCTGGCCAATCCCGGATGATTTGGATCTTGGTTGGATCCACATGCACCCCCCCATTCATCAATAATTTATCCCAGATACTAAACCTGGGTCATGCCAAAAGTGCATTTCTCCAAATTAGCACATAGCTTGTGTTGCCACAGTGTTTGGAGAACCTGTTGGATGTGGTGGGGGTGCTCTTCCCAACTCTGGTTGAAGATCAGGATGTCATCCAAGTATACCACTACAAATGAGTTGGTGAATGGCTGCAAGATGTCATTCATCAGCCTCATGAAGGTTGCAGGAGCATTCGTTAACTTGAAAGGCATAACCAACCATTCAAAAAGGCCCTCCTTAGCTTTGAAGGCAATCTTTTACACATCGGAGGGTTCGATTGGTACCTGGTGATATCCTAACTTCAAGTAAATCTTGCTGAAATATTTCCCCCCTTTAGTTGGTCCAGAAGGTCATCAATCCATGGGATCGGGTACCTATTCTCGACAATGATCTTGTTTAACGCTTCGATAGTTAATACAAAGTCTCCAAGTCCCATCCTTCTTCTGTACCAACACGATCGAGCTCCCACAGGGTGATGAACTCGGCTGAATGTGACCTTTCTGTAGCAGCTCCTAAATTCGCCTCTTGATTTCGTCGTTCTCCAGAATGGAACGCTGACAGATTGGTCCATTGGGCAGCGAAGCACCTAGGGTCAGATCGATGGAGTGCTTGACCTGACAGTGCAGAGGCACCCCTGTGGGGGAGGTGAAGATGTCCTTGTACTCCTCCACGACCTTGTCCATCTGTTGTTGTCGTGCGAGGGGCCCTGTTTAGAGGTCGTGACCACCATCTTCTTCTTTCCCTGAGGGCATATCATCAGGAACCTTTTTTCCCTGTTTTGGAAATGAGCTTACTGCATTGTTTTGCAGTAACCAAAGAGATGGCGGTAGGCGATGCTACCTCTGGTAACCTGTACAACTTATTTCCCAAAGTAACAATAACAACATGAGGCCTTGACTCATACATAACATGTCGCTTCCATAAGTATGGTTGGCCTAATAATACATCACAAACATCAAGGGGAGCATCGTCACATAATACCTCATCCGTTAAGGGCTTGATGCTGTATGGCTGGCTCACGCGAAGATCTCGTCGTTGGTGAAGCCACCCAATGGTGTACGGTTGTGAATGTGTTGTTTTCGATAAGCCAAGTCGCTTCACGACCTCTGCCGAAATGAGGTTCTTACGGCTCCCGATGTCGACAATGAACTGTAGCGGGGAACCCTTTACCCACATCTAGGAGTGGAAGAGACGCTCCTCCTCTAGATCTTTGGGTTCCTCCTTCTGGATCTTCGTGGTGGCAATGGTGGCGTTGGGCTTCGCATCGATAATCTGCTTCCCTTTGTCATTCCCCTTGTCGGGTTCTGACTTAGAGTCGGAACATGCTTTTGGTTCCGAAGCCTTTAGCTCGGCCACCAGTGATTGCTTGGCCCAACACTCACTTGTGTTGTGAGTGGAGCTCTTATGGAACTCACACCACTGTCCCATGTCCTTCTTTGGCTTTGCGTTGTTGTTCTTTGCTTACGAATTTGGCGGGTTGTCCTGGGCCACCCCGCCTTGGCTTTGTCTTTTGTTCTATGGTTTAGGGCTACCTTTCCATTGCTTTGGATTCGCAGATCCAAAGTCTCACTTTTTCTGTTTAAAATTTTGCTCAATCTTGACGACATATCGGTATGCCGTGCAGAGAGAGGAGATGTTCAGGAATTCCATCTCGTCCTGGATGTACCTGTGTAGGCAACCACAGTACTTGAGAACCAAATGGTTCTCAAAATCCTTGATACCCAACTTTGTGCGAAGGGTATGAAAAACATTGGTAAACTCTAGTACATTTTGGTGCCTTCCCTGTTGCAGCATTGTCCACTTTATGTATTTATCCTCATGGCTCTGGACAAGGTAGTAATACTCCTTGATGGCATCCTGGAACGAGTTCCAAGTGGGTGCGGCTGAAAACAGTGAGTTCATACTTTCATCCTTCTGCTCATAGTAGGTTTCCCACTAGTCCTTGACATGGGGGGTTGCTTTGAGAAGTGCAAAAGTGATCTTTTCTGGAAAAATCATGAATGGAAAAATATCCTTCTAGCAAATTTAACCATTTATCTACAACGTCTGCATCTATCTGACCCTCAAATATGGGAATGTCAAAGTTAACTTGTACCTTAAAGGGTGTGGCACTTCCAGAGTACCTACTAGAAGTAGATGCGTTGCCCTTGGGTAGCCGCTGAAGGATCTTGACAAAGTTGTCAATCATCGTGTTCCTTTGTCGCTCAAGGGCTTCTTCGAGCAAGATTTTGATAGGATCCCTTGCCCCCTCATCTATCTTTTCATCCGCCATGGGAGGCCGTCAGGATTTTCGAGGCTGGTCTTGCAGAGGTTCGACCAGTTCAAGCCCTAACTCCTTATATCCTAACCTCATTGGGGACATGCAAAGAAAAACAGAGAAAGAGCATACTGCTCTGATACCACTGATCCATATTTAAATAGGAACACAACAAATTATAGATATAACCCTAAATACAAAGATGCAGTAGAAATAACACTTCATTTCATTAATATCAAAGACTTAATTATGTCTTCAAATAGAATGGAAATAAGACTAGCTCAGGCGATGGTAGCTTATCTCTGAGAAGAGATGTGGCGACTACCTGCCTTAGAACTGTGTTACAATGAAGGAAATCAAAAAACTGAAAGAGACAGTGTTGGCGGTCCAAGTGGAATAGGCAGGTGGCCACTAATATCCACTTGGATCACTATTCTGCTGCCATCGATTTGGTGCTTAAGGGACACTATGTTTAGCAAACATACATGTCAATAAACTATGAACTGGTTTTTCTATCATCCACGAAAAGTTAAACCATGAATTGAATTTGGTCTGCTCATATTTGAACCAAATGTCTGTACTGAACTTCTAAGTAGCATATCAATCGCCGAACTGAATCCAACACCCAAATTTTCAATTTATTTTATTTTATTTTATTTATTTATTTATTTATGTTTTCCGTAAATTAGACCTAATTTGGTAACTATGATCTCAAGGAGCATCTCATTGAGCTTTGGATAATTTTGGTGATAGCAATTTACTCGTGGGCAGATTGTTCTTCCATCGAAAATAAGGGTTAGCCTAGGCTAAGGAAAAAAATATAATAAAATAAAAAATTAATTATTTGAGTTATCTTGCTTCCATATATTAGATTTCAAATAAAAACAATATTTGTGTATTTCAACGATATTTTGTTATTTTTTTTCAAGCAAATCAAATAGAAGGAATCTTATTTCTTGTTTTAGAGGAGGAAGACAATTAGGTTCTAAAGTCATTCATTTCTTTTCGAAGTTTATATTTCTTCTAGAGTTTTTTTTTTCAAATGTTAGTTATGTAAATATGGTTAGAACAATATTTTGGTTTGAATTTCCACACTTAAAAAGTAAAAATTCAAATGTAGTTAATGCACAAATATCTTGTGGGAAATAATAGATCCAAATAAATTACTAGAATGGTAATGCAGAAATGATAAATCCAAAGCTATGATTGACCTTGCTATCTTAGATTTAGTGTTGCATCACATAGATCTAGAGAAATCATTCAAGGAAATTCATAATACATTATTTGGATCAAGTGGTGAATGAAAAATATTCTCTAAAGCTACAATTATTGGGTTCGAAGATGTTAGCTGAAGCCACTATGTCTAACTACATAAACAATATGAGCTACAATTATTAGGTTCGAAGATGTTAGTTGAAGCCACTATGTCTAACTACATAAACAATATAAGATGTATTATCAAACAATTAGTAAAAGTCAAGGCTATACAAAATGAAGAAAATGTCAAAGCCATGCATTTAAATACAACAATATTATTTTTACTCTAAAACAATTGCCTTCTCAAATTCTAGAATATATAATTGCTACTCTCTTGATGGGAAAGAAAGAAAAAAATACTAAGATATACAGAATTGGATACTCAACTCGGGATGACATACTATTTATGAAACAATCCTAATATATCAACTACAAAGTAGAGGGAAAGAATATTAGTACTACCAAAAAAAAGTCATGTAATAATTAACTATAAAAATCTATACTAGTGTTGTTCTTAAAGAAAAACTTGAAGAATTAGCAAACACAACTCTTACGGAATATTCACATGGCATAGATAATGAAGAAGATATTGTTAATGAATTCATATTTTAAGAGGGGCACAATTTAAAGAATGGGATAGATGAACTGGAAATTAGATAGTTGTTCGATAATTATGTATGCTTGTAGATAAGAGAAACTATGCTTTCTCATGACCATGAAAAATGTTATTTATTTGTGTGATTTAGAAGTTTGCTACTATATCTTTATGAGGGTTGTAAGCATTTCAAGTGTTAATGATGTTGAGAAACTTGGATCACAGTTTAGAGGTTATACCTTTGAGTGGAATAGGGATTAAGTTGCAAGAGACTTATTGATATAAACATTGTTTTTTTTTACTAAACAATATTTGCTGGCTGTCAATAACTTTCATTTTAAAGTTAACTTTAAGTGACCTAATAGATTGTAAAACGTATTTATGTGATAGTCTTAAATTGTTAAACATGAAGTTATTGTTCAATGATAATTGAGATAATGACTCAAATCCTTCATCTCTGATAAAAATAAGTTAGCTTTTATATTTTTTATATTAAACAAAATAAAACTAATATTAGATATCCTCTTAGAATTATTATCATTCTTTCTTCATTGCATTATCGTTGTGGCTTCTATGGAATTAAATCTTATTTTAATAATTTTAAAAATCCAAAGTTATACGATTAAAATCTAACTAATAACCATTTTAAAAACCTAATTAATATTTTTTTTCAAGATTATTAATTTTGTTTGTTTAGTATATAATAAAAAATGGTTCTATAACTATTGAAATTTTCATTATTTTCAAAACAATAAAAGATACTAAAATGACATAAATGAGAATGATACAATGTATTTTTTAAATGTAAAAAGTTATTATAATTTTCTTTTAATCCAAAAATAGAAAAATATTTATATTTTAGGAAATTTAAATTTAAATTTAAAATAAATATATATCTAAAAATTATAAAATTTAAATTATTAAAATAATAAAATATCTAGTCACTTAGGGTAATTCAAGTAGTGATAGCCGTGGAATGAAGTCTCATCCAACTAAAGATCTTGGGTTCGAATCTTGTGCTACTCTCCCCATAGCGGGGGTGAATAATGGACATGTAAACTCGAAAATCAGAGAGTCTTACTATGCTTACAAAAAAAAATATAAAATATCTATAATTGTTTTTGGATTTCAAATTTATGTGATTAGTTTCTCAGATTTCAGAATATCCACCGACTTTTCCAATCCCAAAGAGGATCTATCATCAAAACTTCATAAAAGAATAATAGAAGAGCTATCGTTGAAGGGGAATAAATAGTTAAAAGAACAAAGAACAAAAGAACAAAATGTTTAACTATTTATTCCCTTTCTGCTAGAGCTCTTCTATCATATCTAAAATTAGTTGAGAATAATTTAGAAAATAATGTTAAAAAAGAAAGTAATGATGTATTAGGGTTTGTATTTTTTATAATTTATATGATTTACATGGTTATTTATTGTTATTATTTTTATTTTAATTTTAAAATAATTATTTATAATGTTTAAATTTATAAGCAATAATTTTAAATTAATAAAATATTATTTTTATAAAAATTTAAATAAAATTATTATATATAATTTAATTTTTTATAATATATAATAATATTAATTTTTAAGTTTAATCAGATATATATTAAATTGGTATCTACAATTTTCTTGTTTGTGTAACAAGGGATTTTTGGTGATTTGATTGTTAGAATTAATAAAGGTATAGATACTTTACTCTCCTTTAAATTTGGACTTGTAATTTCTTTATATTTTTCCTTGGAAAAATTAAATATCCTTAATTCTATTTATGAGAATAAAAGAAATTACATAGTGATATGCATTAAGCATTTAGATATATTATAGCAAGTCTCTCTTATTATCACATCAAATAAGAAAAACGGAGCGTCCTCCACTTTCGATAAACTAGTTTCTTATTTATATAATCAATGGCTCGCTATGAGGCATTTAGATAGATTATAGTAGGTCTCTCTTACTATCACATCAAATAAGAAAAATAGAGTGTACTCCACTTTTGATAAACTAGTTTCCTTTTTATATAATCAATGCCTCTCTATGGGGTCTTCTCAAAAATAGGATCTTCTCAAAAAAATTTGTTGGACACCTAATCCTCAATGGGTTAGTGTGGAAGCCGAATGGACAAAGCAGTCCAAGGGACCTTGGGATGTGAATCCCAACGGTCACATAATGTACCATTAATATACATCATTTGTGAATAAAAAATGTACTGCATGATTTATCTTTCTATTTGTTCTCGCTCCCCATGTGTGTTTAACATGGTATCAGAGCCATGATGTGTGGCCTGTTTTCTTTCTCAGGGTTCATCCTTTAGTTAAAAAAAAATAAAAATGAAATATTGTTATTCCCTGAGCAACTGGCCTGAGCTGCCTTGAATAGCGCTGGCCTAGCCTTCATTACCTGCGCTCTGTCTGCCACACCTGCACTGCCTCTGCCATAACGCATCTGCCCTGACATAATGCACTGCCTCTGCCACACCTGCGCTGCACCTCATTATTAAGCGCTGGTGACATTACTGTACGCTGTTCTGACATTACTGAAACGCTGTTTTGGCATTAACGAAATGTTGTGCTGCTCTTTTCATACCATTGAAACGCCTCTCAGATACGTTGATGCCGATCCCTCTTCCAGCGTTACGCTGCCCTAATGCTCTTCGGTTTTCTCCTTATTGCAGACATAGGGTTTGCTGTATGGTCCTGCAGTGTATAGTGTTTCGACCTAAAACATTATATTATCAATATTCTGTCTGTCTGGTTCTTAAGGCTTGCCACACTTCGATGGGTCGATGCTGCCCTCAAGGATAAGCTTTTATTAATGTCGATCGAATTTACTCATAGGAAGAGAAATAACGTGTGGCCTCCAGTATTCAACTCTAATCTATCGGGACAGATGGAGAAAGTTTCCTGCGTTGCTGCCGTGAGCCATATAAGGCAGTTTGAATATTGATTGTAAATGGTAGAATTGCCTGATTTTGAGAGATGAAGAACTTTTCCTATATTTCTGCCATGAGCCATATAAGGCCGTTTGAATGTTGACTGTAGATGGTTGAACTGACATGTCTTGCCCGTGATAGGGTTTGCAGTGTCAGAGTGAAACACACAAGGTTCCAAGGGACCATCCATGTTCAGAAAAAGTGTTGGACATGATCAAAATATCGTTGAGATTTAAGTTGGGTATATGGTGGACTGAAATCTTCAGATTTCATTATGATTTATGTTCACTTTTTTTCAAATCTCAATCAAATTGATCGAAGGTTTGAAATCTCTCGAAAAACATTACAATGCCTACAGTAGGGTTTGATGTTTCAAAGGGAAACGAAAAGGGTTCAAAGAAGTAAGCACGCTGGACTTTGGGGATTGGGACCCTGATCACTTGGACATCGAAGGGAAGTAAAAAATGGGCCTTCTCCTATGGTATATGTGGCCGCAATGGAACACAAAGGGTGAGTTTTGAGTTGAATGTGAAGACAGATCTCGGGTGTTTTGCGTCGCCTGCTATACAAACAACGAGAAGCAGCGCTGGCCGAAACCAGCAGTTCTTACGCCCAACAGTTGTTGCATCGGTAACTGCGGGAAGCTCCAGCTTCTTTCCTCAGCTTTGCTTTGTACAACTCATGGTCTAAAGTTTCAGCCTTGAAAAGGATTCGATCGTTGTGCCGTGAATTATTTTCCAGAAAATTATTATTCCTTTTGCGCTTCCGAGAGGCGTCTGCATCGCCTTCTTGCTGGTTTTCATGTGTGTTTAAATCTTGCCCGGAAACGTTGCCGATTGCAAGGTTCTACGCTCTCAAATTATCAAGGGCTGAGGAAAGTTTCGACTGATTATCGTAAAGGAAGGCCGGATTCTTGTAAAAATTGCTCCCAGACTCAATGTTTCCATACTGCCATGGGTTGAACTCCATAGATTTTGAATCTATTCCGTCATCAAAATTAGAGTCATCGACTGAAGCACGATGTTCAGAATATTTACCATTATATTCATACACTTCCAAATCACCCCAAGGCATAGTGGCAACTTCTCCAGTTAATGTGAACCACCTAGGAGTGAAAGGTTGATTTTTTTCCTCTCTACATCTCTCTTCTGCCCGTTGTCTTTCCTCAAGATTGGATTTTTCAGCTCCAGCCTTCGACATATCTCCCATCTCTAGTGCACTACGGTTAGGACGAAGATGAGAATCTGATGCAAGCAGCTTCTTTGGTGCCATATCAAAATTGTTAATTTTGTGTGCAAAATATGTATATTGAAATTTGTCATTCTTTGGAAGATCTGCCTCACGCTGGTTGATAGCTACACTCTCCTGGATAAGATCAATTTTGTTTTGCAAAATAATTATATGTTTAAGACGCATGATTTCCACAGCAGCCAGATGCTCTGAAGTTTGAAGTTGAGGACAATGCTCATCTTCACATTTATATATTTTTGCATTAGCATATCCCAGTTTAATAGTGATGTTACGCTCCAGTTCATTCTTGAAACGAACTGTCTGGACCACAGATATATGGGCTAGCAGCCACTAGGTAGCCTGAGAAAAGTGATGCGAATGGTCGTTGGCGTCCATGTTTTTTTCTTTTTCTTTTCAACATTGTTGTTAGCATAATATATTTTGCATTATATGCACCAGATTGTCTGCTATTTATTGCAAGCATTGTGATTATTTAGGGTACATTTTCACTCCAAAACAAGTTTCTAGTGGTGCATTTCTATTGAGAAAAAATGGCTACAATTACTGAAATATTAGAGTTCTTAAAAACTCTGATACATTCCTCTAATCATGAAACATTAAAAGTCAGCAAAGTTTCTCTCACAGACATTCAGGTCTGTCTACAAAATGCAAAGGAAAAAATAGACTTTTTGGAGCTTGAATCTCAGCTTCAGCAAGCAGAATTACAGCAGTGGAGTCATCATTCTGAACCTGTTTCTGTTCAGAAGATTGAAACAGACTCCCATAAGCAGAAAGTCAATAATGTTACAGTTCATTCAGATAAAGCAGCAAGGTTACATGTAGATGCAGAAGTTCAGTTTGCACCTCCCAAGCCCATCATCAGACCTTGGGAACAGCTTGTCCACAACAAGCACATAACCGGTCTTGGATATGACAAGGACTTGTCCTTTCATATTCCAAACTACGCCAAGCCCATTCAGTTTCAGAGTGCTAGATTCATTCATGACAATTCATCTGCTCCTCATGACAGTTCAGCTTTAGCTGTTCCAGACTCTCCTCCTCTTCCACAACAACAACAACAGATCGTGAAATGCCAACACTATGATCGAGTTGGCCATCTGAAAGATCATTGTTTTGATCTTCATCCATGTAAGCATTGTCATAAAACTAGCCATTCTTCAAACAGATGCTTCAGAAACAAACATCCTGCAAGAACAAAGATTCATCTTGGATGGATCGCTTCTTGGCAATGGGCATCAACGGCCAAGAAGATATTCCAAATGCATGTCAGAACTTGTTCCAGAATATTGAACAGTCTTGCAGTTGATTTTTCTCCATCATCTCACCTTGTATCTGACAGGGGGGGAAATGATGGTCATCTACAAGATTCAAAGCCACATCAAGCGAGCCTGAGCCACAACCTGCCACACCAGTTTCAGAGTTGTAGCCAAAAACAAAGATGCCCCTGAGCATGCCTCTAGTTGGTAATCTGGGACACTTCCTCTAGTAGAAGACTTCAGCTTCTTGCCAGTTTCGGAAGAATTCCAAAACAATATTGAGAACACTTCTTCTAGCAGAAGACTCTAGCTTCTTGCCAGTTTTGGAAGAGTTCCAGGAATTTCATTAAGCATTCCAGAGTTGTTGGTCATCCTTAAACCATCACAGGTTGAGACTTCCCTTTTTAGGTTGAAGTT
>APFE031424453.1:0-10891 GCA_000404065.3 Pinus taeda | reverse complement strand
GCTGGAAGGAAACCCATAGGCAGCAAATGGGTGTTCAAGAAGAAGACAAATGCAGAAGGGAAGGTGGAGAAATACCAAGCTCGGTTGGTAGCAAAAGGTTATTCCCAGGTGCCGGGAATTGATTTTGGTGATATTTTTTCTCCTGTTGCCAAGGTAACTTCTATTAGATTACTTTTATCTGTTGCTGCTGCTTTTGAATTTGAGGTAGAACAGATGGATGTGAAGACAACATTTCTTCACGGGGATTTGGAAGAGGAAATCTACATGAAGCAACCTGAAGGCTTTGCCGTGAAGGGTAAGAAAGAACTAGTATGCAAGTTAAAGAAGTCTCTGTATGGGTTAAAACAGTCACCAAGGATGTGGTATCAGAAATTGATACATTTATATGGGGACTTGGCCTCACTAGAAGCAAAGCAGATCACTGTGTGTATTTTAAATTAATTGGTGACCGTGTTAGTTATCTGGTCTTGTATGTGGATGATATGTTGTTGGTTGGAAATGACAAAGAAATTATCCAGGATTTGAAGACCCAATTGTCCTCCAAATTCGACATGAAAGATCTCGGTGCTGCAAACTATATTTTGGGCATGAAATTAAAAGAGATCGGGCAAAGAGGAAGCTCTGGTTAAACCAGAGGAAGTATGTTGAGACAATATTGCAGAGGTTTAATATGCAGGATAGTAAACCGGTGAAGGGTCCTATTCCTGTAGTTGTGAGGTTATCTGCTGAACAGTTCCCAAGACACAAGAAGAGGAAGAGGACATGTCCCGTGTTCCATATGCAAGTGCAGTCGGTAGCTTGATGTATGCCATGGTCTGTACTAGACCAGCCATTGCACATGCAGTGGGAGTATTGAGCAGGTTTATGTCAAAACCAGGGAAGGAGCACTGGACAACAGTGAAGCGGGTTTTCAGGTATTTGCGTGGCACTAGTGATTATGGTTTGTGCTACCAAGGAAGACCAGGATTGGACTGTTGGATATTCGTGGCTTTGCTGATGCAGACTAGGCTGGAGATATCGATCAGAGAAGATCTACAAGTGGGTATGTGTTTAACCTATTTGGAGTGCAGTCAGTTGGATGAGTAAGAAACAATTTGTAGTGGCACTATCAACTACAGAGGCAGAATACATGGCAGCCACTCATGCAAGCAAGGAAGCAGTTTGGTTGCAAAGATTGTGTTAGTATGGGGTTAGTACAGGGAGCTATAAGGCTAGACTGTGACAGCCAAAGTGCAATTTTCTTGGCAAAGAACCCTGCTTATCATTCAAAGACAAAGCACATTGATGTTCAGTATCACTTTGTGAGGGATATGATAGAAGACAAAAAGGTGTTGCTGGTAAAGGTGGACACTTTGAAGAATACTCAGATGCATTGACAAAATCTGTTAGCTCTGAGAAGTTTTCTTGCTGTGGAGAAACAATGGGTGTTTCAGGGCTGGAAAAATGACTAAGCTCTCCTATGGCCCCCTGTGGAAAGAAAACAACAAGTGGGAGATTGTTGGGTTGTGTTATATTCTTTCCACGACTAACCTACGTAGTGAACCGGGGGGTTAGAGAGGGGGTGGATCCCCCCCTTCATTGCACCGATTGCACAGCAGGGGGGCTCACAGGGGGGGCGACAGCCCCCCCTGTCCGAGGGGTTTGAGGGGGACGGGTAGCCCCCCTCTACGGGGTTCAGGGCAGTGCCCCGGGAAATATTTTTTTTGGACCCTATATTAGGTTGGGTGAACCTACCTATGGTTTTCAGTCCATGGTTTTGGATGCGATGGTTTTCGGTCCATGGTATTGGATGCTTCGACATGTATAAATATGTATTGTAACATTGAAAGGAACATAATGAAAAATCAAGCTGGTAGTCCCGATTTTGGGATCAAGTGGGAAATCTCTGTGTATATGTGTTTTATGTGTTATGTTCTCCCATTGTTTATTTTCTTTGTTTTAGAATTCGTATGCAAGTAATTTTTGTACAGGGTTAAAACCTACAATTTCCCCTAATCATCATACCTTAGAAGGATTTTGATCTTGCAATGTATTGCAACATCAAAAAATTTCAAGGGTGTGATATTTCACAGAGTAGAAATTTTTCTAAGTTGCAAATTATTGCAAAATAAGAATCTCATAAAGCTGTAAACTTTCGAATTTTACTTATTTTGTGGTGTCGTGTGCAAAAAATGTGAATCTTTATGAGTTTTCATTGTGTCGCAATGAATATAGTTTTTATTTTTGTCATATCACGGGGATGCAAATTTTCTAAAGCTATAACATAACTTAATCTTTAAAATTTTATAGCTTTGATTCCGTGAACTTAAGGGTTTTTCTAAGTGAAAAGGTAAGCAAAAAGATGGAAGAGTAATTTAAAAAAACCTATTTTGATATGGGTTGATAGTAGAAGTGATTGTACCACTACCCACATGGAGGATGAGGATGGGACCCACTGAACTTGATTTGTGATGAGTTCATATGAGGGTGTTGGGTGGGTAAAACTTGTTGTAGCCTACTCAAGTCATATGGAGGGAGCACAAGGTAGTGATGCAATTTGGTTAACGGGTACATTGGTAACGATGATGAATATAGAGATGCCCAGTGCATGTACAGGAGACGATGAATCACCATCTTGAAAAACCAATGCGTCATTCATGCCATCTGATCAAAATCCAAGCCCCTTCAAGCCTAGATGGGGAACTTGTAGAATAAATTAGCCTTCCTACTAAGTTCTTAGCAATATCTAATAAATTTAAATTTTGTAGGGAGTTTGAGGAAAAAGGTGGAAAATATTGGTTGGTTAGTTATGTTCCTATTTTCCTTGATTAGAAGGTTCATGAGATCCTCTTCATATGAGTGGTGCGTTGGCAGGTAACATTCCCCATCGGTTTCTTTTCTATTAACCTCCATGTGTTAGGATTGAAAGCCTTATGGGGGTGAAACAACCATGTAACTCATTCAATTTTTTTTCTTGGACATGATTAGGTTTGGTGATATAAAACTATGCAAGCATAGGGCTTGACTAATTTCCCTTATAGCCTAGACTCAAGTTGGGGCAAGGCACATTGTTTCAATCTATTCAAGGCAGAATTAGTCATTGAATAAAAATGCATTAGGATGGTATAATTAAAGAGTGAATACAAATTGATCCTTCAAAACAAAACTTGGGGTAGAAAAATAAGTTGATGATGAGGTTAAAAAGTTCAAACAAATGTGAGGTACCAATTACACACTCCTAGAAGGAAGTTTGTAAGATTTTTATTGAACCCACTCCAATCTATAAATTTATAAAATAATTGATTAAGACGAAGAAGTGGTTAAAAAGATGAAGAAAGTTGTTGAAATCTGAAACTGTTTCCTTTTTGACCATCTCTTTCCCTCTCCTTTATCTTTTTGTGGCCATTTTGTAGCAGTCTCAACACACTCAAGGTTATTTCAACTTATAAAAGGTACTAATCACCCATTTTTTAGAATCTATGTCTCTTTATGAATTATAATGAAAACATATCTAGAGTGACAAAATCTTGGCCATTTCGCAGCTAATATTGAATTTTAGAGCTATATCCATGGTTAGATAGGTTGCAATGCATCAACAAAGGGATGGAGGGTATCTAAAGATGGAAAATTTTCACCACATGAATGACCAACTATCGATTGACTTGACATGCTATAAAGACCAGTTAATCTAAGAGTCAAAATGAAAGTCAAACTTTGAGGATAATGGTGTAGTGGTCAAGCGAAGATAAGAAGAATATCATGATGACATCAGGAGAGCGTGCAAAGGGCCTGTTCAATCACAAGCATATGGTTTGAGAAGAATATCTCATTATTTTATCTTTTAGTAGAAAATCATGAGGAGATAAAGTTTTAGTTTAATTATATTTCCTAGATGGCAAAATAGTTTTATTTCTTATCGACTTAGAACTCTTGAATTAATTTCAATGAAAATTGTATAAACGCCATAATGTGAAACCCAAAAGACAGTTTAGAAGTTAAGTAAATTGTGGTTTATTTCCAATATTGTGAACTTTGTTTTGAATTAATAGAATCATCTATTTTCAATGTGTAATTAAGAAATCAATTGATCAATGATAGACTTACACTCATGGGAGGCCCCTCTTGGCAAGTTGTAAGAATATTTAGTTTTGTTTATACTTGCTCATACCTTGATAGTTTTCTAAATTTTCTTTGAATCTTCTAAAGTAGTTTCATTATAGTTATGTTTTTATCATTTTTTCTTTCAATCTCAGAGCACTCATAAAAGAAAAATACCAAAAGGATTTGATTTTCACATGCATTTTATTTCGAGCAGTTAAGTTTGATTACTCGGTTAATTTCCTAGATGTCAAAAGACATGTCTTTTAGAGTTAATCATGCACATAAATAATCATTTAGAGTTACATGTTCTCATTTGATTTTTTTTGTTTTTGTTAATAATTTCATTACCATTCCTTTCTACAATTTTAATTAGTTTCTTTTCTTTCTACTATTAGGAATTAATATTTTCTTATGCAATTTCCTTTTATGCAATTAGAATCTTTTTCTGCAAAATAGTGTTGTAGGGTTTTCAATTTTGCAAGTAGCATTAGAATCTTTTTCCTGCAACCTAGTATTATAATTTCCTTTTATGCAAGTAGAAGTAAGTTTTAAATTATGCAATTAAAATAGATTGGCAATTCTCCAAGCAATAGATTTCAATTTAGTTAAGCAATTGGGTTTTGATGTAATTTTGAATGGAAAAAACGTGTGCGTGTTTACTCTCTAAATCTCATTCAAGAGTTTGTCCATACTTAGGATAATTTCATACTTATAACAATTCAATCCATAGATAGAATTCATAACATATATGGTGCACATACATCTCACAAGTAAACGAAGCTTGGTTAACAATCAATGAAGTACTTTAAGAGCAATTAAATTACCCAACATTTTGGCATCGTTGTCGGGGAGGTGTATATAGGATTCCATTCTTGGTTTTAATACCATTTTAGGTGCATTCAATTTTCTAGATGCATAATTAATGCATGGTAAATATCATTTATTCATAGAGAAAGGGATTCTAGGGGTAGATTTGTAGGTAGAGGTAGAAGTTCAATTCCAACATCACCACTCACCCCCGCTAGACCTTGTAGTGCTACACCATCCACTCATACTCGTAATCCATCATTTTGTAGGTAGACATAGACTTCCCGAGGTGCATGGATCTGAAATAAAACCAAAAGATTCAAAAAATTCCTCTACTGAAGTTGTAGTTGAAGAAACTACATCCCCAACAAAAGGAGTAATTTTTCTCTCTTCGACGGGAGAGCAACTTCTAGGACAAGAACTAGAGGTTCCTAGTGAAGAGGAGGAAGAAGAAAATTATTATAATATGCCATTGGTAGAGGAATCAAAATAAAAGTTGGTCAATACTATTATAGAACCTTATATTATCCCCGAGGAATCTAGAATGGCAGGGGATGGAGAGGGAGACATACACAATGTAAATGGTGAACCTAGGATCGGAGGTGGAAGAGGCAGAGGAGGAAATAGAGGAGGAGGTGGAGGTCAAGGTGGTATAGGTGGTAGGGGAGAACTATATCCTTATGGATTTCCCATTTTTGATGAGGATACCACAACCACAATGAAAAACATCTCACCCCCCATCCTTCCTAATTTCCATGGTTTGAGAAATGAGGACCCTGAAGTATTTCTTTTTGAGTTTTAAGTTTTATGTAGATCTTATGACTACATACTTGATCCTAAAAATTTGAAATTATTTCCAGCTACTCTTAAATATGGAGCGCTTAAATGGTTCATGGGATAGGAACACATACTATTAGAACATGGGAAGAAATGAAAAATGTGCTCTTAGAAAAATATAAGGATTATTGCATGCTCCATAACCTTAAGAATGATGTCTTTAAGATGATGCAAAAAGAGGATGAAATCCTTGAAGACTTAGTTGAAATATTTTCTTACAATATTAAAAGGGCTAAGATGCATAATTTAGATGATGAAACATTAAAATCTCTTTTTCTAAAATTCATCAGAGATGAATGGATTGACCTTCTCAATTTAATGGACAAGGGAGATATTTCACAACTTTCAATTGATGAAATCTGTGATTTGTGTAAGCATATGTTAAGGGGGAAGGCTATAACTGGTAAAAACCCAAGAGATCCTAGGCTGTCCAGAATTAGTAAATATGCAATTGGAACAGTAAGTAGAGCCGAAGTAGGCAATTTGCTTGACAATTTAAAAACATATATCCTAGGGAGTCTAGTGAACAACTAGATACCCTTAAGATAAAAAACAAGAAAAGAAAAAGGAATGTTGCATTATCTATTTTTTGTCCCAGATGTAGGAAGAAACATTCCTTGGGAGAATGTCCCCCTGAGAGTATAGAAATTTGTGTCAAATGTGATAAAAATCATAATACAAAGGAATGCCCCTCAATACCTAGTCTTAAAGTTGTTTTACAAGATGAAGCTAGAACAAGCCAAGATGAATCATTATGTTGTATCGCTAAAACACCATGGGAAAACCATAAATCAAATATGACTCAAAAATGATATACACAACCATAGAACAATTGGATTGCACCCATGCCTTGGTCCCCACAATCTCAAAATCCATATTGGGCACAAGGTTGGAAAAATCCTTATGGAAAATATCCTCAATATCCTCAATTCTAACAATCTTATCCTTCTTATCCACCAGAATATTATCCTCCTCAACCAACTTAACCTCCTCAATTTCAAAATCCAAATCAACAACTTTCGTTACCATTTCCTGAAAAAACCAATCAACTATTTGCTCAACCGCTTCTAAATCAAAACAATAAGAATCAAGAAGCTATTTATAATGTTGAAGGACAAAATTTTCAAGATTGTATGATTACCCCATTAGGTCTAAAGGATGTTCAACTTAGATCTGGTAGGGTTTTAGAAGATAAGTCACCACAATTTCCATACAAAAATTTAAAGAGGAATAAGTTCATAAAAAATATGCAAACATTGATAAAGAAAATATTCCTCTAAAGGAATATGTCCCTATACAATCAAAGGATGAGAAAATAAAGCAAGCTCCTATAGTTCCTCCAGTAGAACAACCTTCTATTTATTTACAGGATACACCTTTTCTTGAAAGGCTCAAAATTGATAAAGAAACATAAAGGCAAATTGTTTTACTAGATTATGATATGCTAGATGAACTTAAGAATATTTGCATCAAAATTCCTTTACTCCGAGCTATAAAGGAAATACCATTTTTTTCAAAAAAATATTAAGGAGCTATGTATTAGAAAACCACGAAGAAAAATAAAAGATGTTAAAAAAATCCATTTGGTACAAAACATTGTTGATATCATGATGGGGAAACCTATTGTTTAAAAATATCTAGATCCTGGTAGTCCCATTGTGAAAATTCATATCAATGGTATTGAAATTACAAAAGATTTAATTGATCTAGGAGCATCCATCTATATTATGAGTAAACAGACAATGGACCAACTTAAGCTTCCTAATATTCATTATACACCTACATTATACAATTAGAAGATATATTTGTTATCAAACAAGATGGACTATTAGAAGATGTGTCTGTATCTCTAGATTCTTGGGAATATCCTATAGATTTCATGATTTTAACTTCCAAGAATAATTTAGGATGCCATCCATTGATCCTTGGTAGACCTTGGCTAGCTACAGATGATGCATTAATAAGTTGCATATCTGGTGATATGTATATCTCTAATGAGAATTCCACTAAGAAATTTACATTGTATCCTCCTGCAAAAATAATAACTGAAGTAGAAAGTAAAATTTGGATAGATGATGATAATGAATATTTTGATGATATGCAACTCGTTTATACTCTTTCACAATTAGATGAAGAGTATCAATTGATAAATTTTGTGAATAATAGTAATTATTCTTCTTACTGTGAGAAAGATCAAAGTTTTCAAGAGAAATGCAATATTGAATATCTATCATCTCACCAAATAACTTTATATTCTATGGAAAATTTTGGCAATTCTCAAGTAGAAATTTTTCTAGATAAAGCATTGAATATTAATAATAATTTGGAAGAATTTAAAAAGAGGAAATTGATACATATGTTATAGAAACACTCTTCTCCTTATGCATGGGAGTACACTGATATGAAAGGAATTGATCCTAAAACTTGTATGCAACATATTTATATTCAAGAAAATGACAAACTAGTTAGACAACCTCAGAGAAGGATGAATTCTAATCCAAGAGAAATTGTTAAGGAGGAATTACAAAAGTTACTTACTATGAATTTCATCTATCCAATATCAGATAGTCAATGGGTGTCACCTTTAGTGATTGTTACAACGAAAAATGGGTGGATTGACTATAGGGAATTAAACAAAGCTATTTTGAAAGATCATTCCCCACTACCCTTTATAGATCAAGTATTAAATACCCTAGCATGAAAGAAGTATTTTTCATTTTTAGATGGTTTTAGTGGATATAACCAAATCCATCTAGCCCCAGAAGATCAAGATAAAACTACTTTTACATGCCCATGGGGAACATATGCCTATAGGGTCCTTCCCTTTGGATTATGTAATGCACTTGCCACATTCCAAAGAGCAATTTTAGGTATTTTTTATGATCTAATTCATGATTTGTGTGGAAGTATACATGGATGCCTTTATTGTGTATGGTGATACTTTTGAGGAAGCTATTGGATATTTGGAAAATTTTCTTATTAGACATAAAGAGGGAAACCTTTCATTAAGCCATGAGAAATGTTTTATGATGTTCAATGAAGGGATTGTTCTAGGCCACCATATTTCAAGTGATGGAATTAAAGTGGATACATCTAAAGTAGAAATAATTTCTAAAATTTCAATTCCTATTTGTCAAAGAGATGTTAGAGGTTTTCTTGGATTTACTTGATATCACAAAAAATTCATAGAAAATTTCACAAAACTATATTCTCCACTTTTCAAACTCACAAATTATTGTGAATTTGTTTGGAATTCTAACTGTCAAAAAGAATTTGAGACATTGAAACAAAAGATTACTCAAGCACCAATTCTAAGTGGACCTAATTGGTCTCTTCCTTTCCACATTTCTACTGATGCTTTAGATACATCTCTAGGATCAGCGTTGGGACAAAATGATTTAACTCCTTATGCTATCTATTATACAACCAAAAATTTGACTCTAGCAGAGTTAAATTACACTATAATAGAAAATGGGTTTTTAGTTGTTGTACATGCCATTAATAAGTTTCGTCATTAACAATGTAAACTTTGAAATGGTAACTGATACGACTACTCGTTTCGTAGAGGTAGCAAAAAAGCGACCCGATTTTGAAAAGTGGTGATGCAAAATACACTTCTTTTTTTGGAGCATATCTTTGACACTTTAAAATTTCTTATGTATCAAATATAAATATTTGTTTTTAAATGTTAGTGATTTTCACGCTGATTTTGAAACATGTTGATGTGGCATCAACCTTTTTTTTAGAGGGCTTATTTTTGACATTTAAAATTTTTTAATATATAAGTGTGGATATCTTTTTTTAAATGTTACATTTTTTGACACTTTAAATTTTTTTATGTCCATTTTTTTTTTTTTTAAATCATGATTTACTTAACAAATTTTTCTAGGTGTCTTATTTTTCTTTTTAAATGTTGATGCACTAAAAAAACAAAATATAAACCTATATATAAAGACAAAAACGTTAAAAAGAAATTCAATTCATAAAAAATAATTTGGAAAAAAAAAGAATTTAAAAAAACTATAAATTAAAATAAGTAAAAAATAGATATTTTTTTTAAAAAACATTAACAAAAACTCTAAAAGAAAAAACAAATAACAACTTGTACAAGAAATTTAAAACTATAATTAAGATTAAAACATTTAAAAAAGCCTAGAAAAAAACAAAATTATACTGAAATTAAAAAAAAAAAAATAAAAACCAAAAACATTTAAATTTTATTTTTTTTTTTTTTTGTATATTTTCAAATGTAGAAAAAAAAAAATATTTAAAATAAAAAATAACATATTTTTGATTAAAAAAAAACATTTAAAATTTTATAAAATTATATATTTTAGATTAAAAAAAAAACAATTAAATTTAAAGAAAACAAAAATATATTTTTGAATTAAAAAACCAAACATTAAAATATTTTAAAAACTAATAATATATCTAAAAATTAAAATTAAAATAACAAAATGTATTTGAATTTAAAAAAAAAAAAAACATTAAAATATTAAAAATTATAATTTTTTTTATTTTTTTTTAAAAACAAAAACAAAAATTGAGCTTGCTTTCCGCCACCCGACTGCTCGTGCAAAAGGTCTGTTCAATCTTGAGCATATGATTCGAGAAGAATATCTCATGATTTTATCTTTCAATAACAAATCATGCAAAGATAAAGTTCTAGTTTAATTATATTTCCTAGATGACAAAATAGTTTTATTTCTTATCGGCATAGAACCCTTGAATTAGTTTCAATGAAAATTGCATAAATGTCATAAGGCGAAACCCAAAAGGTAGTTCAAAAGTTAAATACGTTGTTGTTTATTTCCAGTATTGTGAACTTTGTTTTGAATTAATAGAATCCTCTATTTTCAATGTGTGACTAAGCGACCAGTTGATCAGTGATAGACTTACACTCGTGGGAGGCCCCCCTGGTGAGCTTTAAGAGTATTTAGTTTTGTTTATAGTTGCTCATAATTTTTTGAATTTTATTTGAATCTTCTAAAGTAGTTTCATTATAGTTAGGTTTTTATCATTTGTTGTTTCAATCTCAGAGCGCTTATAAAATAAAAAAACTAAAAATATTGGATTTTCGCATGCATGTTATTTCCAACAGTTAAGTTTCATAGATGCCAAAAAGAAGTGTCTTTTAGAGTTAATCATGCACATCAATGATCATTTA
>APFE031424442.1:28390-55827 GCA_000404065.3 Pinus taeda | reverse complement strand
TTATCCTCTCTACCTAGTTTCATATCTCACTAGGGGTCACTTTTGGCCCATTGTAATAAGGCTTAAGGAGCACGCTCCCCTACACTCATGATGTTTTTCTCTTACTAAGTCATAAATTCACGGTATATCTTGCTTACAAGCTCTTGAGTATACTCTTGATGTTGCAATGACAACCACTAATTTGACCGTAAATCTCATCTAGATTACTCCAATAAATTATTAATTTACTAAAAATATAATTCTAATAATCAATAACTAATTATATTTATATAGAAAAAATTATTAAAATAAAAAAGAATAGATAAAATAAATTATATACTATATATATAAAATTAAAAATTTATATAATGATTGTAACTCTAGTACGATTTTGACCATAATAATTATATAACAATAAATCAGTAAATATTTATATTTATAAAAATAATTTAATCACATTTAATAAATAAATTACTCATTTTCAAATATGAAAAGTGAGAGTTCTACAAATGGGTCCAATGTTTATTACGATTGAATTTTTTAAAGGCGAATATCAATTATTGTAAAATGGTCCTTAACAACATCATTTATTACATTGTATATAATGATTCATCTTTATTGCAATTGAAATTATTAAAGGTAAAATCGTATTTATAGTTTTTAATAAAATTGTACGTTACAAGATTATTTATGAAATCCTATAAATAAATTTAATAGTAAAATAAATATTTTTTCCCTGGTATCCCAAAGGAACTTATTGCAATATCAATTATTGTAAAATGGTCCTTGACAACATCATTTATTAAATTGTATATAATGATTCATCTTTATTGCAATTGAAATTATTAAAGGTAAAATCTTGTTTATAATCTTTAATAAGATGGTATTTTACAACATTATATATAAAATCTTATAAATAAATGTAATAGTAAAATAAATATTTTTGTATAGTAAAGGAATTTTTTTGAGGTTACACCTTATTTTTTTAAGAAAAAAAGACAAGAAAGGAATTGAATTTGATCTGCCTTGTTTAAGGATTCACACATTTTGAATTAACAATGACTATCTTCTAAATAAAAAAATAAAATATATTAAATCAACAATTAAATATTATATATATTAATTTTAGTATAAATATATATATACATTTTATAGTTATATGAAAACATCAGTGTTTATTTTAATTTTATCATTTATGTGAAGTATTTATAATGTATGAGTATTAAAAAAGTTAAATCAACTGCATCAAAAAATTGATGAAAAGCATATATATATATAAGAATAGAAATTGTATAAAACATAATAAGATTACGAAAGTGAATTAACAATATATTCTTCTTCGTATAATGGCACTCTAAAAAATACTTAGAGACCAACTTCAACTCAATAAAAATTGGATGGGAAAATTTCCAATAATAAGTCTTCTAGTTTTTATTCTTGCTCTTACAAATAAGAAGGAATAAATTATAACAAACTGTTTGCACAAATAAATAATAGCATTGATGGCAACTACAACACAAAAGAGTATTGACATGACTTGGTTCAATAAGCTTGTAGATGCATTAATTTGACTACACCCCTATCATAGTAGTCCAACAAAACACAAACGATGTATGAGTCACAAGAGGCAAGGAGGTGATAGCCTTGTTAGAAAATTCTGTAATGGAACAAAGATCAGGATGACGAACAATCCATGCAAGGAGAGTCAAGGGGTACCATATGTAAACTAGAACTTTGACATTGGTACCAACAATGATGAAATCTACAATGGCTAGGAAAACCCTAGTCGTGGAGAGAATGGAGCTGCAGAGCACCATATAATCATGTATTTATCACTTTTTGTTATAAATGGAAAATGAGTATTTTGATATTAATATATATGTTATAGTATTTTGTAAACTAGAACTTCGACAATGGCCGCAACAATGATGAAATCCACAATGGCTAGGAAAACCCTAATCATCGAGAATGGAGTTACAGAGCACCAGATAATCATGTATTTATCACATTTTGTTATTATGGAAAATGAGTATTGATATAATAATAGATGAAAAGATATATAAATATATATGTTATATATATATAATATATAATATATATATATATAAGTTTAATAAGTCTTCATATAATTGATATATGTTTATTAAACTATTACTAAATAATAAATAATAATAATATAAAAAAATTCATTTTATATAATGAAAAAAGAATAAATACTAGAGGTCCAACATTATTAAACTTAAAATTATTAAATATGGAATTTCATAGTACACCCTTAATGAAATTGGCCTTTACAATTATATTTACAAAGATTTTATAAGTGTCGTCTATCGAGGTCACCCCGAGATTTAGAACTCGGTCGATTCTGTTATGTGTTGTACTCTCCATATCTAGGAAATGGGGTCCAAAGTGTTGTCAACAATCCTAAGCATTTGGGTGACATCATCCTACATCACACCTACCACATGGACAGAGTCCCTTGCAATATTTGAATCATTGACTGTTCATGGCTTTCTTATTATACATAAATTTTGGATTCTCCTCCTTGTCAATGTACATGCCCACATAGAGGCCCACCTATTATAAAACTAATTTCCTCCTTACAGCTAATATACTGAGCCTTAATACTTATGACATTTTTGTTGATGTTTGGCCCTTGTTTCTAGACAATTTTATGCATCTTCATTGGGATATATTGTTCATTAGTGTGAAGATATTTGTCTTTGTTGAGAACCCTTGTTATCCTAGTGAAATCCTTTTACATTTCTCTGTTTTCTCTTAGCGACGACAAATGAGATTCTAGATTTTTTCTTTCCCTATGAGATTGACTTAGAGGATCATTTTTGAGTTCGCATGGGTGTATTATTAACAAATATTCCTAACTTCTCTTCATCCCAAGTGTCCATATTCATCCTCTTGGGGAGACCTCTAGGCCCATTTATTATAGTGATTCTCAAGGGTTAGGCTAATGGTTAGTTTTGAATCTTGGAGAAATGGAGAGAACTATACTTCCTTGAATCTGAAATATTGTGTATAGGTGATCAAAGATATTTTATTACACTTGGAGGAGGAGGTTATTTGTTGGCTTGAGAAAGAGGCTCTCTTGATTCTTATATATATAATAATATATATATATTATATATATATATATAAGTATATATATATATTATATAATATATAATATAATATAATTATATATATACATATATATACATATTTGTGTATTACCCATTTTTTTAATACACCTATTTGCCTTCTCTATATCTATGATATGAATAATGTTTTGTACTTGCGCATGTTGTTTTTAGACAAATAAGTCCTCTGTCGAAGGCTATTATGGGTTTGCTCATTGGGGCATGTGTGAGTTATTTATTATTACAAGAGGAAGCGTGGTCTTCAAGTGGAAGTGGGATTTTATCTACATGAGGCTCAAGATACCACACCAACATGCGAGGTTGACTAGTACTAATCCTCCAACCCTTCTTTTGCAACATCTTGTATGAGTGTTGAATGTGTTTTCTTGTGTAGGGAGGAATCAGAGCTAGATCCTTTGATATTTTTACACAATCACACACATCTGGGTAGATCATCCTCTGATCTACTAGGTCAAAAGTAGCTTGATAGCTCAGGTGAAATTTTCCTAACAAATCTAGTGACTCTACTAGGGATCCAACCCTAAATCTTTTAGATCTCTTCACTTTTTCACATTTTTAGTTTTATATTTCTTGGTTTTCCTTCTCTTAGTGATTTCAACGTTTTCTAAGTTGTTATTTTTCTGATTAACCTTAAAATTTTACTGATCTAGCTAAGACATGTCCTTCTGATTAATTTTTTCCAATCATCATTGTTTATAAGGGGCGTACAGGGTGGTGATTCTACTCATTTCTTAACTATCCTCAGAGTGATGAAGTCACTAGGCTGCTAATCTTGATAGAGCCATGACACTCTGAAATTATTTTTTTCCAATGCTTTTATTTTTAGATCTGTATTTGATATTTCAAATATATCTTTTCATTATCTTCCAGAGTGAAAATATACTATTTCTCTTCTTCATATTTTTTTTCTTGCCTTGAATTTGTTTTCATTTGAACCTTAGGGGTCCTAGTAAAGCTTCTCTTGCTTGAATTCATACCTTGGTTTCTTGATCAACTTTGAATATTCTGGATCTATTTAGTACTATCATTAGTAGCTAATAATTGTATCAAATTTTCCTTTGTTCCTCCATTATGAGTTTGATTTATACATTAACCAATCTTTTGGGGTTTCCCTCAAGCCTTTTTGTGTTCATTTTCTGGGTTTTTGTCCTCAAGTATTAGGTCTCCCTTTTCAATTTTGTTTTTTATTGTTGTCCCTAGAGTTTATATCTAGTTTTAGATCTACATTTAATTGGTGAATTTTGTTTTGTTTTGGTTGTTTTCTCTTTGTTGAGTATTTCATGCAATTCAAGTGATTGTTTTTCTTGCAATTGGTGGTGTTTCTGTTTTCAATTGGTTGTGGTTATGCAAATATTTATTAGAAAGGTTTTTGTGAGTGTCTCTAATCTATCGCATCAATCAGATTTGAAAGCATTTATTTAATCTCATTTATTTCTAGTTTGTCCTTGAGTTATGTTTTATGTTTTTTTACCTTTTGTGGAACATTTTTATCTTATACATTGAACTACAACCTACTTGATTTTCAATGTCCTTTTTCTCTTCATTTTTTTATTTTATTGTGTTTAAGCTATTTTGTTTGTAAAATCCCAAGTCTTGAACTTTTGAGTGTCTTGTGTTCTTGCTTGGGGGTCTTATTTTTACTCTCTTTTGAGTGATTTCATTTGGATTATTTTCTTCGGTCTGTGCTACTATAAAATTAGTGAATTTCATAAGAACTAAGTGAGAGTGTTGGAAGATTTATTTTTTCACTATAAAAGGAAAAAGGATCTTTGCCCTCCTGTAGTTATTTTTCATTGAATTAAAAAGTGAATTGTTAATTGTCATATAGTTGCATTAGGGGGTTACTAACAAGAGTTTATCACACCATCTGAGTTTCATACCATTTACCAATTGAGTAAAAAATTAGCCTTGTAAAATTAATGCTTTAATAAATTTAGTCAACTCATCTTTTCTTTTTACTGGTATCACACCAACATTAGTCTAGGCTAGGACCTTGGACTAGGAGCTTGAGGTAAACCACTACAAGAGGAGAAAAAATCGATTTTCAGTGACATGGCTTGTGAAGCCCTTCTAACACAAGGTTCGCTTACAAAGTCACACTTGAGGCTAGCAAAGTGAAATAACCTACTTCATTAGTCTTGATGGCACAAATTGAAAAATCCTCAAGTATTACAAGTGATATTATTAGAATTTTTATTGTAGCAATCGGGGTCAACTTTCGATGAGTACAACTCGATTTAAGGGATATCTCAAGGGGGTTTCATAATTTTTTTTCTTACCCATGCGTTTGAATTTGATTGAGAACTTTTCTCCAGGACATGTTATTGATAGTGGTAACCATAATGGCCTTTCTTTAGGATATTTTAGATAGGGTGATAGGTAGGGGTTCATCCTCTCTATATTTGAGGTGGATTTCAGGAAAAATCATTCTCTCCTTCTAAGGGGTGCTCCATTACTCATGTTTGAGTGCGCGTACTTATACCATGGTTAAAATGGTCATTACACGGGTATTTTTTATAACTATACCAACCATATATTCATTGTTGAATTGTGCCCTAATGAAGCAAGCTCTAGTAGTAGGAAGATCCTTCTTCTATCTCTTGGTTTCCATGTGCTTACCTTTAGGGATTCCTTTATAGATTATTTCTTGGTCTTAGTCATAGTTTTGTCATTATGGTGCCTTATTAACTTAACTAGATAATAGTCTATATTCATCGTGGTTTAATGAAGTAATAGTCATTCTTGTCCTTTCTCCTGAGGAGGAGGGTCCACCAACATGTAGATACAGGTTGATTCCAACATTAAAAAACCTAGACCTTACTCAGCTTGGGAGGATAATCTTGGTCCTAGAGAGGAAGATTTGATTAATATTGATTTGATTGATGAAATTCCCTTGCTACATTTTAATCTACCTTTGACTAACCCTCTCAACCAATATTTAGTGTATTTTGGACTTGATGGTAGAGAGCCTTATCACATTCAAGTTCTTTATACTACTAGTGAAAACATTTCTTCTTCTACAAGGGGGGGAAGGTCCTACTTTACCTTTTGAAGCAACAATATTTGTTGCAATGTCATCCCTACCACCACTTAGTCTGAAAGGATATATATTTCCTTCTACACCTCTCACTTGTTCTTGGGGCATTCCTCGAGTCACATTTGTAACCCCATTAAGTTTTCCATATTTATATATGCCTTTTCCTTTCTCTAGCTTCGTAGTTGGAGTAGGTTTGAGCTCTACCCAACCCATGGGAGCTAGTATATGTACTCCTATTTCATCTCAACTGATGATTTCTAACATGGGTATGAGCATATTTACTTCGGGAAACAAAATGAGAGGACTATTTGTTTCCTCTAGTCAATCTAGGGGAAACATTGTTTATGGAAATACCTCTTAGCCTAGTACAAGTTGTATGTTTGAAGGGATGCTCTTCTCTGGAACTTCCTTTTTCTCTAGGGGGGCTAATATACTTGTAGTTATTATCCCCATTTTAGTAGCATTACACCTATGAACTCTTATTCTCATGGAAATGCTTCTGTACATGGAGGTCATTTCTCTAGTTTTGGGTATAATCATATGAGCAGTCAAGTCTATGGAGATCATTTATTCTATGGGGAATTTTCCCTGTGGGGAATAACAATTGTGCCTCATCTACTAGCCCAGTATATCAAAATCTTGGGATGAACTACATGGTTGGTCATAATTCTTTATCCCTTTCCTACAGGTTATGAGGACCTTATGATCCATATGGGGGTTATGGCCGTTATGATCCATATGGTCAGTTAAAATTTCCTTTTCTCACTAATCTTAATTTACCTAATGTAGAAAAATTTACCAATGATCCCATCTGTCACAATCCTAGGTGGCCACCTATGCCTACTAAGCTACCATCTGACAATCCTAAGTTTGAAAGGAAACCTCAAGAGAATCCTTCAAAACATATCACCACGTTCACTGTATGGTGTTCATATAATTCTTTGCTGGATGATTCTATGAAGTTGAGACTTTTCTTACATACCTTGATGGGGTATGACACCAAATGATACATCAAGTTTGATTTTTCCTCCTATAATGACTTTGCTTTCTTGGCTAGAAATTTCCTTGATCATTTTCAACTACCTATGAGGTAGGATCTTGGGACTAACCTTTTATCAAACTTCAATATGATGATGCCATCCACAATTATTATCATATACATGAGTGGGAAACATGTAAGAGGCTAGTATGAACTAGACTGTGTATGATATTCTTAGAGATTGGTTCACCCGTTCCCTTCAACCCGGAATTTCCTACAATGATGCTATGATTGGGTAAAATACTATGGAGTAGGTTATTTTATGTGAGAAACACCCTAATATGATTTATTCTTAGGAGGTCACATTATATAAAATTCTTCCCAATGTCGCCGACCCTTCAATGGACCCATAATGACCCAAACATAGACCACACTCTAATGGAGAAATTGGTTCTTTATCCTCTAATAATTTAAGAACATTATCTACTCAACTAGGGCAAATGATGGTCAATTATAAGACCCCAAAAGGTGCCCTTGCCTCTCAACAAGCACCCACTTATTTTGAGCAGCTCGTTGAGGTTATGACTATGAATTCCATGTCACCAAATAATATTAAACAACCTGGTAGAAACAAAAAACAAAAAAACAAAAAAAGAAAAAAAAATCCACTTAGGAGAATCAACAAATGTTGCCTTCTCAAGGTGGGGGCATGAGTGAACAACATTGTAATATTAAGCTCCCTCGCAATTTTGTTCAAGGTGAGCATTTAGCTCACAATTTCCAGTGTATGGATGAAGTCCATCTTCTTCTTTTACCAACAACAAATTCCTAGCAGCCAGTTGTATTGGCTCATCCATTCCCTACCCAACCACAACAATAAATGGTTGCACAAGCTCCTCAACCTCCACAAGGGGGGATTTGGGGGGCACAATAAATGGTTACCTTATTGAGTCATGTTCTACTTATAAGTACTTGACCAACCCTACTATTTCTCCTAGACCTCTCACATTATTTAAGCCTATAAAACTAGTGTATCACCCATCCAAGGCATAGCTTGAAATTCAGCACACCACCCTAATGCATGGGCTTCCCAAAACTATAGTATTGTTGAGGATATTTCCTAAGCACCACATTCCATTTTTTCCCTATAAGTTTCACAAAGGTTCCCTCAACAACACAAATCCTTGTTGACTTCCATTGAAGGGGTGGATCCCTTGAAGTCTAGTTGAATCACCTTTGATGTTGATGCTCCTCATAAAAAATTCTCCCACCAGGTTCCCTTTCAGATCAAGGTACTAATTTTTACTCACATTCTATATCATACTTTTGTGGATGAAGGCTCTTCCACTTATGTCATGTCAACATCATGCTAGAAATATCTTGGGACTCAAGAACTCGTGAAGTCTGGTACTACTTTACAAGACTTTGATAGGCACCATTTTGTACTTTAGGGGGTTCTTCCAATGTTTTCCATCGAGCTAGGGGGAAATATTGATTATGTTGATGTTGAAGTTATAGATACTCACTTAGATGATAATATTAACCTTGGCCATAGTTGGTTTTATTCCATGTTTGCTATATTTTATTTGTTATTTCATGTACTTCGCTAAATTTCTCATGAAGAAAAGATTGCCATGATAGAATAACTTGACTATTACATACTATCGACCAAGCCCACCACTACAGGTACTTTTCTTCTAGTTATTGGATATAACCCTAGAAACGATGAAAGTTTTGGGTCAAGATTGTTCAAAATTTTGTCTCTTATGGGTGTCTTTCCGTAACACCTACCCAAAATTCGTTCTTCTTCATCAACCATTTATCCCATGCACATGATCTCTTTTGTCACTTGTGGACCCCATAATTCTCCTGACCCTTGGGTGGTGTCTTCTTATATAGATGTGGATTGACATAGTGAGTGTGCCCTGCCTTTAGCGAAATATATTTCCTCTTTGATAATATTCTGAGTACCTCTTGACGTTGGTTAGAAAATCCATCTCAATATTAAATATGACCAGGATACTTTTCCCACATGGGTTGTCACTCTACCTCTTCCACATGAATCTCTCAATGATGAGCCTTCTCAATAAGTCATATTGGAGGTCATGGATTCACCTATTGATAATCCTACATATATTATGCCTCATGATTCATTTAGTCTCCCTCAATTGGGGAAGGTAACGAGTGGCAAACAAAATCTTGAATCGATATAGGGGGCATTTCCTTTGTCCTCCTTAGAAGTGACACCTAAGTGATGAATGAATTCTTGAGTTTCTAATTTTAAACTTGTTAAAGAACTATTCAAATTCTCTTCATCCATCAACAAGTGTCTTTTACCCCCTTTATGTTTGATAGTCCTTGTCAAGGAGCCCCACTAGCTCACAAGACCACTCACCTTGTATGTCCTTAAGTCGTTCTTGATAATGTTATGGTTCTACGTTTTCCCTCATATCATCAAGCTTTAGGAATTGGGGAGTTGAACTTTTTATGGCGTGGCCCCTTCATGGTATCCCATATGGTACATCCACTCCTCCATGAGTTCATGTATGGGAATACCTAGCCTATTCTTGATAGTGGGCACACTTTGACATGACCTGTTAGACTGCGTTCTTCCTATAAATATTATACATAGGAGTGTGTGTGGTCTTTTTATCTCTTTTTTGTTTGATGTGCGATGAAATCTATTTCCTAATGCATCATATATGCCAAAATCCCAAAAAAATGAAATATATATGGTCATGTTTTTTCCTAATCCATGTTTTATTTCTTTTATTATGTGATTTAACCATGGGTATAGCCTTCATGGATGGTTTTTATAAAATACGGTGGAATTTTTTATTATGACATCCATTGGGCCTGAGATATGCTTTTTTGAACTAGCATTTAGGGGTAGGTCATATATCATCATATCCATTCCATGATTGATCATTAATTCCATCACTATGCCTTATGTCTGACCCCATTAAGTTGCAACATTAGCCCATCTCTTTTATGCACATCATAACTTGATGGTAGAGCCTACTTAATCATGGATTCCCTAGATTAGAACCTTTGTTCCATGTTGGTGTCCATGCAATATCAATTTTGTCTCCTTTTCAAAATCCCTCCTAATGACTCGCCATGACTTATAATATGAGTCACATTATTCTCTTCTTCATCACTTTTTGGCCTTACCCTAGGAGGATTCCACACTTTATCCCTTGTGATTTTTCATTTTATGTTGCAATTATGACTAATATATTATCCTTGATGGCAACCTACTTGATAAATATGTCAACATGATGGTAGCAGAATGAGTATACATGCCAGTTCATATGGGACAAAGAGATTGGAAAAAGGAATATCAATTCAAAGGTAGATTAAGGATAAAGGTGATGTTTAGAGAAGTATACGTGGGTCTTGTGAACAAAGATTGCGTACATATGTGGGTATGGTAAGGAAAAATAGTGTATATTTTCTACACCATATTATTATCAATACCAGGGATCTTTACCATGGTATTGAACCATAGTAATGAGTGCCACAACGAATATTTGATCTCATCAAGGAATACAATAGACATAACTATGGAAATGGCCTAAGGTATTGGCTAAGGCCTAATATATAAGGATATGGAGATAAAAGTGCTAAGTGTGCATGTATTGGGTTATTTGATGATTTTTCTGATATGAAATAAGTGTGCACCAAGGAATGAAAATGGATTAGATTTATTAGCTCTGAAATGACTATATATGGAATAATCTGCTTATGGTTTGATAGATATGTGATGATGATTTTATGATGTATATATGTTATGGTGTATGCCGATATTTGGGTTTGACATGTGTTTTGGTGTGAAACAAATGTTTGACTTCGTAATTACAGATTTGTATGTCGGTTTGCTTCATAAACGTTCATGTACACAAGTGAATTTTCTTCTAGGTAGTCGTGTATATATATTCTGCAATATGGAAATATTTGAATGCGGGTGTCAAGGATTAAAGGTGTGTAGATATGCAAAACTAATTTATAAGGGTCGCATATGTCTACTAGGGTTTTGCAATATGAGATGATGATAATGATTGATTTGTTTTATTATTTTTTTTGTTTTTTATCGATGAAGTCTTGCATGATAATTTGTGTTTAATAGTGCTGGTTGGGTTGAACTTATGAATAGTAATGATGTTGCTATGTCATTATCTATATGTGGTTTAGAGATCCGTGATGGTTTCAGTATGTGTTTAAGTCATTGTTTCAGTAGTGTAGTAATTTGGATTCATATTTCTATGTTTTGAGATTTGTGCATAGGTCATCTGAAGGGAAAGTGCATATATACACGAGTATGCTTCCGAACAATAGTGTATATATTCTGACATGTGTTTAATCGGGGTTTGCAATGACAAGATCTAGTTTTTGTTATGAACAATATGTAGTCTAGTATTATGATGAATGGGTATATAGTGATATAAGTTGGTCTGGTTGTTTGAATAATTTATTTCAATATTTGATTTGGTGATCGAGTTGGTTCAAAGACTTGATACAATTTTGATTTCAGTATTGCTATATGATATTGGAATGGATCGATTTTAAAATATTCTAAAAAGTGATTAACAAACAACAAAGGATAAAAGGGTTATAGCTCCCTTCTTGTAGAAGTTGGATAACAAGAGAAGTTTTTATCCTTCTATAGTTGGGTTCCTACATACTGGTATGACTCTATGCCGGTACAACTCTACAATATTGTAAGAAAATTCTCTTTATAATAAAATAAGAAGATAAAGATGGCAACAATGGTGGTTTTTCCCCACATTGCATTTCCACCTAAAAATCTCAGTGTTCATGATTTTTGTTGTGTTGCTTATGTGTGATGATTTATTTTATTCTTACGACACATGGCTATAATTTAATTAATGTCTAATGAAGTACTGATACACTAGTTCAAGTTAAACAGTTGATAAATTAACTAAAAATATAGTTAACCCAATATACGCTACTTGTCTTCATTACAGTTGTGTACATACACATTTTTACTACATGAAAATAGTGTACATAAATATGAATGTGAAAATAAAAGGGTTAAGTAGTTTAAAAATATTGATTCACCGTCCCAGTGTTTTTCCTAACAATTGGTATCATAGTAGGTCATGCGGAGGAAGCTTGATCATTTGAAGGAAGATCCATAAAGATGAGAAACTAAAAGGAAGCAAAATCTACCATGCCACCATTGTTTAATTGATCCAATTTGGTTTTCTGGAAACTCGGAACAAGAGCTTATCTACCTTCACTTGGAGTGGATTTTTGGGGAATAGTTGAAGGAGGCTATCAATATCCATTTTCCATTCCCACAGATGAAGCAAAAAAGAAAAATTATGATACCAATGCAAAGGTTCCAATGCTCTTTTAAGAATCTTAGCAGAATCAAATTTTGTCCAAGTCATGCCGCATAATACTACAAAGGCTATATGGGACAAGATCACCAAAAATTATGAAGGTGACACCAAGGTAAAAAGTGCCAAACTTCAAACCCTTACAATTTAATATGAAACTCTTAGAATCCATAATGATGAAATTATTGCAAGTTTCTCTCTTAGGGTAGATGAGATCATTAATTCAATGAGAAACCTTGGTGACAAAATAAAAGAATCATCATTAGTTGAGAAAATATTAAGATCTCTAACCCCAAAATTCGATTTGAAAGTCTCTACCACTGAAGAAAGGAAAGGTTTGAAGAACCTTACTATTGAATAACTTCATGGGATTTTAACAGCATGTGGAATGAGAAAAGGGGGTCCCTCAGATATTAGAGAAGCTACATTCAAATATGCTTTGAAATGAAAGGAAACTAAGGAGTACAAGGAATCAAGGTATGTATCTGATGAAGAAGAGGAAAACTTCATAAAGAAACTCCAAGTAGGCACTAACAGATTTAGAGGTAAGATTCCTTTCAAATGGTTTTCTTGTAGAAGATTTGGTCACTATGCTGCTAAATTCCCTTATAAAGAAAACCGTGAGAAAGGGAAGAATTAAAAAAAAAAAAATAGAGGAAGGTTCGAAAACAAGAGAAGCTTCTACACACACAAAGATAGTCATGGTGTTTCAAGTGGCAAAGAAGGTGAGTCTGATCAAGAATATTAGTTATTTAAGGAATTTGAATATAAATGTATCGATGAGTATGATGATGTTTTTATCGATTCCCTAGAAGAAAATGCTAATATCATAGAAGAAATAACTCAGCTTCAAAATTGTTTAGAAGAAGCTAAATTAGAAGAGGAAGCTTTGAAGAAACAAATCTTAGAAAAAAAGAGGCCTGAAAAGTTAGAACTAGAAGTTGTAAGTCTAAGGAAGTAACTTGAGCAAGAAAAAAGTTTAAACCTTAGATTTTCTAAATGATCAAATACCTTAGAAGAAATCACAAAAGTACAATGCTATCCTCTTATTAAAATAGGTCTTGAATACAATGGAGAATCATCAAACACTGTAAAATCTTCTAAAACAGGTACATGAAGCTATCCCAATGCAGTAAAAGGAAGTAATCAACAAAATTCCATCTCTCAACAAAGGAATAAGGGATCATATGTTTCTCAACGGAATAACCCTTATCAAAATCAAATTGAAATCTACACAAGAATATACTATAGTCCCAGGAACATTTACTTTAATGGTCAATTGTTCACTTGCAATCATTTTGGTCATAAGGCTGGTCAACATGTTTCTTATAAAACTATCATGACTAGAGAATTAAGAAAACAAAAGAATGAGATTGGGTTAAATAAATTCTCTTAACATACCTTCTCACCTCTTCAATATGAATCTAAATGGTCCTTTTTCAATAACTATGGGCATAGAGATATTGAATGCAAAAGAAAAATACGATCAACTCTTCATAATGAACAAAAAGCAACAACATCTAAGGTATGGAAAAAGAAAACCATAGAACCTGAGAATTGTGGCTTAGCTTTACGTGAAGGAGATGAAACAAATATGTGGTACATTGACAACGGATGTTAAAAACATATGATAGGTGATGAATATAGATTTATGTGCTTTAATAAGTAAAGAAAGAAAATAAGTAACATTTGGAAATAATTCACCTATTGTTATGAAAGGAAAATGGAACTGTTTGCTGAAAGAAAAGGTTAAAGATAGAAATGTTTTGTTTCTTGATTGATTAAAACATAACTTTTTGAATGTTATTCAAATGTGTGATCAAGGGAATAAGGTAATTTTCAGATAAAAGAATTGTGTGGTATGAAATCTCGATACAGGTAAGATCATAATGAAGGGAACGAGAACTCCAGGAAATGTTTATGTCTTGGAAGGAGGCTTAGAACATTGTTACTTGATAAAATTAGAAGAATTTGGATCTAGCACAAAAGATTGGGACATCTAAGCTTCATTCGATTACTTAAGTCAAGCAGAATGAGAGTGGTTTGCGACTTTCATAACATCTCTCTATTAGACAATACCATATGCAAATCATGTCAATCTAGTAAGAAAACCAAGGTAAAATTTAATCCCAATGAATGTACTTCAATTAAGCCACTTGAATTTATTCATACTGATTTTTGTGGTCCTATGAGAAAGAAGTCTCCTCGAGGGGGATAATACTTCATATTATTCATTGATGATTTTACTTGTATGTGTTTGATTAGCTTATTAAAACATAAATATGAAGCATTTGATAAATTTAAAGTCTTCAAACCCCTAGTAGAGAATGAGTTAGACTTAAAAATAAAATGTCATAGATCTGATAGAGGAGGAAAATTTATTTGAGATGAGCTTTTCGACTTTTCTGAACAACATGGCATCAAGAGGCAATTTTATATAGCTAAAAATCCTCAACAAAATGGATTGGAAGAAAGAATGAACATAACAATCCAACAAAATAAATGTGCCATGGTTGATGAGTCTGAAACACCTTATACCTTTTGGGAGGAATCAACACATAAAACAGTAAATATCCTCAACAAAACTCATATTCAGGTAAGTAGTTAGAAAAATACCCATGAAGTATGGTTTAGCAAGCCTCCAATTGTCAATTATTTTAGAGTCTTTGGAAGAAAATGTTACATAAAGAATAATGATGATAAACTTATAAAGTTTGAGGCTAGAGGTGATGAAGGAAATCTCCTTTGATACTCTTCTAGAAGTAAAGGATATAAATTCTACAATAAATGACTTCAAAATATTGTTGAATGCATTGATGTTGTGATTGATGAAGCATCCACAGGTACCAAAACGGAAGCACCAACATATGACAATGATACTCCTACAACGAGCCAAAATGATGTAGGAGAGGGAATTAATGAAGCATCAGATGAAGGAATTGGTAGTGAAAAATCATTAGAAAACGTTCCATCAAGGTATGTTCAAAAAAATCATCTAGAATCTCAAATTCTAGGTGATAAGGAAGCTGGAGTACAAACTAGAAGAACTATTGTTGGAACTTCTAGCTATCTAGCCTTACTATCGAAAATTGAACCACAAAATGTAAATCGAGCTAGAAAATATGAATGTTGGGTTAAGGCTATGGATAAAGAACTTGTCCAAATAAAAAAGAACCATACATGGGAATTAGTACCAAGACCTCATGAAAAAAATGTTATTGGGACAAAATGGGTATTCAAAAAGAGACTAGACAAAAATGGAGAAGTAATTAGAAACAAAGAATGACTTGTATGAAAAGGCTATGTGTAACAAGAAGGAATATAATTTTAAGAAACATTTTCACTTGTAGCCTGATTTGAACCCATAATAATTTTCCTTGCATTTCCAAGATTTCATAACTTTAAAGTATATCAAATGGATGTTAAATCTACATTTCTAAATGGGGACCTACAAGAAGAAGTTTATATTGAACAACTTGAAGGGTTCATTCTAGGAAATGATAAAAACCTTGTTTGCAAACTGAAGAAGGCATTATATGGGCTAAAATAAGCTCCTCATGCATGGCATTATCTCCTTGATAAGTATCTTCAATAACAAGGCTTCACTAAGGGATTTGCATATAGAAATCTATATATAAAGATGAATGGTGGTAAACTTTTGATAGTTGTTGTTTACGTAGATAACATCATATTTGGAAGTTATGATGATTCTATGAGTCAAATGTTTTCCTTGTCATGCACCTAGAATTTGAAATATCATTACTTGGTGGGCTAACATACTTTCTTGGTCTTCAAGTTTAGCAAGTAAAGAATTGTATCTTTCTCTCATAGACTAAGTACCTCAAGCATATTTAAATAAATATGGAATGGAAGATTGCAAGGTTATATGCACACCAATGTTAACAGGATGTAGCCTTAGTGCACATGATGATTATACCTAAGTAAATCAACCATAAAACATATATATAATAGATAGATTTTTCTAGCTTACAGGAAAAAGACCAAACATCATGCATGTCGTTGGGATTGTTGGATGATTTCAAGAAAATCCTAAAGAAACTCATCTCCATGCAGTGAAGAGAATATTTGAGTACTTACAAGGAACTCAAGATTATGGTCTATAGTATCCCAAAGATGCATATTTTTCTCTTCATGCTTACTCAGATGTAGATTAGGCTGGTAAAATTGATGATTGAATGAGTACTAGTGGAGGAGCATTCTATTTGGGACCTCGCTTCGTATCAGGGTTCGAAAAAAACAAATCTCTATTTCCTTATCTACTGTTGTGGCAGAATATGTTATGTTTCTCTTGTTGTACTCAGCTTATATGGATGATGCAAATATTATAAGATATTTAAATCACTTCTCCTCAAACTATACCTATTTTGTGTGATAATACTAGTGCCATAGGCATTTTAAAAAATATTTTCATGCACTAAAAAACCAAGCATATTCCAATTAAGTATCACTTTCTAAAAGAACCAGTGCTTGAACAAAAGGTTAAACTAGAATATGTTCCCACAATGGAACAAGTTACAAACATATTTATTAAACCGCTTCCATGTGATTCCTTTGAATATCTCAGATAGAAATTATGAGTGGTCTTTGCTTCATCACTTTGTTAATTATTCTAACACATATTTCATGTTTAAGGGGAGATGAGTCTGAAATTACTACAGTTTACTTTATGTGTGTGGATCCCATGAAGGACAACCATGTATATATGTGAGTTTGGTTCTTAACAGTAGTGTATGTTTGTATATGAAGAAGAAACTATGGAACAGTCTCGAGGAGAGTGAGAGTATACTTTAGTCAATGGTCCTTTAGCCCTCTACTTTTGCTATTGACTGGTTATAGTCTATTGTTGCCTAAATGAAACTTAGAAGTAATATTGGCTTATGTTGGTTGCTAAATGAAATTGTTTCTTTAATGACTTTACTAATTGATGAAGTTTCTTTGATGAATTTACTAAAAATATGATTAGCCCTGATAGTGAACATATGGCATGGGTTCAGGGGGAGCATTTGATATATCTCTAATAGTGCACATCGTTTGCATTTTATTTCTTGAGCATTCCTGGTTACATAATGATTCTCATATTATTTCTAACAAATTCCCATCCTTGTATGGTAAATAATGGTTATTGATGACTATCATGGTCTCGCTACCTGACTATTCAAATATTTGGTTTTGGTTATAAATTTCATATTTGTATCTTGATGTAAAGGTCATATAAAGACCCATGATGTAAAATTGTTATATTCAGTCATGATTGAACTATCAGAGTCGAGTTCATTATGTATGTAATACCATTATTTTGGGAATCTGGTGTAAGGTTGAGTCAAATATGCGACCTCATTGTGTTGGGTAATTGATGTAAGCATGATTCCTTGGTGATAGGAAAGGTCATATTTGGTTGATTCATAAAATCATATACGTATTTGCATACCTTCTATAAGTTTCAGCACATTGAGGGGAGCATGGTCAATGCTCATATTCAACAAAATGAGATCTACGGTGTTCATCTCTACAAAATAGGTCTTCATTCAACATTACTTTACCCTTTTCCATCGATTCAAAGGGGGAGAGAAGCTTGGTGTTTTGGAATGCTTGGTGACTTGGAAGAGAAGAATGGTATATCTACAGATATGGTTATAGGTATCTACAGGTGGTGGTGACCAAACACCAACTTAGATTCCATCAAGTCCAAAGGGGGAGATTGTTGGCATTATGACAAACGTGTTGTCCTTGATGGAAACCTACTAGATAAAGATGTCAACGTGATGATATCATAATGAGAATACATGCTGGTTTAAATGTGACAGAGAGATCGGAAAAAGGGATATCAATTCATAGACAAAAGAACGATAAAGGTGATGTTTTAAGAAGTATATGTCATTCCTGTCAACAAAGGATGCGTACATGCATAGGTATGTTGATGCAAAGTCACGTACAGTTTCTACACCATAGTATTCTCAGTATCAGGGATATTTACCATGGTATTGGCCCATAGTAATAAGAGTGAATACATATATTTGATCCCATCAAAGAATACCAATGACATAACTATGGAATTGGCCTAAGGTATTGGTTAAGGCCTAGGCTATAGAAGGAAATGGAGATAAAAGTGTCAAGTGTGCATGTATTGGGTTATTTGATGATTGGTTTGATCTAAAATAGATGTGCATCAAGGATTATGATAATGGGTCAAATCTATTAGATCTAAAATGAATATATATATTGAATAATCTTCTTATGGTTTGATAGATCTGTGATGATGATTTTATGATGTATATATGTTATGGTGTTTGCCAATATTTGGATTTGACAGGTGTTCTGGTGTGCAGCGAAGGTTTGAATTAGTAATTAAATATATGTACATAGGTTTGCTTCATAAATGTCACGTACATATGTGAATATTCTTTTAGGTAGTCACATATATATTCTGCAGTATGGAAAGCTATGTATGCAGGGGTCAAGGATGAAAGGTGTGTCCATATGTGAAAATACTTTATAAGGGTAAAGTACATCTACTAGGGTTTTACAATATGAGTTTATGATAATGCTTTATTTTTTTATTGTTTTTTGTTCTCTGTTGATTAAGTCTTGCATGATAATATATGTTTAGCAACCATGGTTGGGTTGAACTAATGAATAGTAATGATGTTTCTATGTGATGATTTGTATGTGGTTTAGAGATCTATGATGGGGTGAGTATGTGTTTCAGTGATTGTTTCAATAGTGCAGTAATTCAAATTTAGATTTTTTTGTTTTGAGATTTGTATGTAGGTCATCTGAAGGGAAAGCACATATATACATGGGTATGCTTCTGAATAATAGTGTATATATTCTGACATGTGTTTAATAAGGGTTTGCAGTGACAGGATTTAGTTTTGCTGATGAACAATATGTAGTTTGGTATTCTGATTAATTGGTATACAATGATATAAGTTGGTCTGGTTGGTTGACTAAGTTATTTTATTTGATTTGGTGATTCAGTTGGTTCAAAGACTTGATACAATGTTGATTTTAGTATTTTTATCTAATATTTGGAATGGATCTACTTTGAAATATTTTGAAAAGTGATCGACAAAGAATAGAGGATAAGGGGGTTGTATCTCCCTTCTAGTATAAGTTGGAGAACGAGATAAGGTTGCCTCATTTCGCAGGTGGGTGCATGTATACTAGTATGAGTCTGTGCCAATACATTATGGTAATAAATTTCTCTTTATAACAAAAGAAAAATATAGAGGAGAAAACAACAATGGTTTTTTTCCCACATTGGGTTTCCACCTAAAAATCCCGGTGTTCATGAGTGTTTATGTGGTCCTTATGTGTGATGGTTTATTCTATTATTACTTCACATGGTAAGTGTTTAATTAATGTCTAGTGAAGTATTGATACACTGGTTCAAGTTAAATAGTTGATAAATGAACTGAAAATTCAGTTAACTGGATCTACGATAGTTGTCTTCATTATAGTCACATACATACACAGGTTTACTTCATAACAATAGCATACAAAAATATGAATGTGAAAATAAAAAGGTTAAGTAGTTTAAAATTGTTGATTCATGCCCCCTCCCGACCCTTTTAGTATTTTTCCTAACATTTTATTAGCCTACTTTTACATAGTAAGATTTGGTTTTTTTTTACTACCATTGTCATCATCCACTTGACCTACTATTAGCTTTCACTTGGCGTTTTACCCTTTCATGGAAGCACCACTATGAGGATTTCTCTCATTTTCCAGCCTCTCTGCTTCCTTATGCTTTGAGTGGTTCCATCATACCATATCTAGTTGCTACTCTTATACCATTCATTCCTCCAATATGAGCTTCCTTTGTGCCCTTGTTATGCTTATTAAACCTTGAAAGGAACCAAGATCCTTTTAAAATATTTTCATCTTCATTGAACATTGAAAAAATTGAGTTCATTTTGGTATTATTTTCATGACTCATTAAAATTATGAAACCCCAAAGCTTCTTTTTCCATTTTTTCATGTTCGTAAAATCTATATGAAAATAGTGAGTTATTTCCATCTTTTCCTGATGATTAATTAAATCGAAATTCTATGAGCATCTCTTTTCCATTCGAAAAGATCCTTAAATCATGATAAGAGTATGACTGTAGTTTGATATCTTTTTTAGCCTCATTAAAATTTACATAAAAGGATACTATTGCGCACACCTATTTTCTCTTTTGTGCTCATTAACCCATGAAAGATACTAAAAAAGAGAAAATGGGAAGGAAACATTCATTTTTGTTAGTCATCAAAATGGTAGTGTTAGTCAAGTCACCCTTGAACATCACACCTGTCTGCATCATTATGTTACATTAGGGTTTTAGGGGTCCTACCATATATAAGAGTCTACATACTCCTTTGATTGGTTACTCTTCCACTCATTATCGTACATGCTTTAATTCCTTCTTTGTTGTTGTATGATATCACGTAGTGCTCATTAGTCATGCTTTCAAGTAACTTTTGTGTTGTTCCATTTTGTGTTAAAGGGAAGTCTTAGCCCATGATGTCCATTTGTAGTGCTTGTTGACCTTTTTGTATCGACCATCCCTATGTTAGTTGTACTTCCCCATTTCATGACTTCATCCATTCACATCATCTCTCAGTATGTTCCATGTCGATTGGTGGGGGATACATCAAGGACCTCCTTCAACATATATTCTCTTGTTGACTCCAACTAATTATGAAAGACCTTTATCTACGAACTAGTAGTATCTTGGAGCTTGGAGACCTTAGTGGCAGGCTTCCTCACGATCAACAGTGAGTTTACCTTATTGACTTATAATCGGTCAAGTTCATTGGTGTTTGACATCAACTCATTTATTTTCACTTAGTGGACTCTATTAGGTACCTTGGAGTCCATTATCATCATTTTTGAGCGCCCTCATGCTTGTTAATGGTATACCTCATTCATCGGCAATTAGAGGGTTTCCACCAAGCTCAACATCAGCATATGTATTCACATGTTATAGGTCTATACCATGGGAATTATGTGAAAGTCCCTGGGTTTTGGATGTCTCTCTATTATCTGGCACCCATCCCAGTTTGTGTTGGAGTTATGTAGCATTTATGTACATTGGGGAATACTATGGGACACAACCTATTTTTTATGTGTCCATAGTCCTACTAAGGTATACTGTGACATAGGTCCACTCTATATTTTCTATTGGATATGCTCTTTTTGGTGTATTGAATGGATTCATTGTGTATTGTTTGTGGCCATGTCTTAACATTTCATGTCCTAGATCCACAATGTATGTTTGGTGTCCATGTCCAATTTCTCTTTATGACTGAGCATGGGTACATCCGCCTTGGGGATGCTATCAATAGAGTTGAGACTCCATAATTTTAGTTCATTCAATCCATATTCACATTCATGACTCCTTCCTCCCATTTTGATTTCTTAGTCTTATTGTAATGAATTTTGGCTATAAATTAATATTTTGACCTCATGCATTGGGGGGGTCTTCTATTAGCCTACTTTTTTCAAATAAGGCAACAAGAATATTCCATTTTAATTTGCCCTTGAATTAATTTGTGAATTAAAATTGAATTTAGTCTTAATAGCTACTTGGACATAATTAATTATTTTTTTTAAATTAATTAGTTGGAGAAATTCAAGTTAGAAGTTTTTCTGAAGTCATGCAAGAGTTATCCCTTAAATTAAGGAGATAGGATTGAGTTATATTTGAGTTTTAATTAGTTAACTCAGTTTACTGAGTTAAGTCTAGATAAATTAGTTCCAAACTGTTTGAGGAACTAATAGTGAGATAAAAGTCAGTTGATACATTAATGCACTCAACTAGTGCTACTCCAGTTAACTGAAGATTCCCTCATCAAAAACTCATGCATGTCTATTATGAGAAAGACCCAATTGAGGTTAATGTTCAAGGATAGTGTACTATTAGTTGCATGTGTTTTCTCATGGAGAAAACTCATTCATGTAGTCTAGGATTTATCCTTGAGGATTGTGTAGTTTTGAAGGCAAATCAGCCACAAGGAACAACACAAGGAAATAGGAGCTTGGAGGGCAGAGACGAAGGTTGGAGAGAAGCTAAGATTTCCTGAGAGCATCTCTGAGGATTGTACTAAGAGCTCGCTAGCTATGAGAGCTAAGGCTTTGTCTAATTCCTATGTATTTCCACCAGGTATGATAATACAATAGTGTGGGGTTTTTATATGAGATTTTCCCCGAAGTAGTTTCATGTGTACTGTGCCATTGATTCTTCTTCTTCTGGTTATACTGTTCAGCTTGATCTTTAAGCTTCTGCAAATTGATAGTAGAAGTAGGTTGTAGTATTATGCTTTGATTTATAGTGCATTATTAGGTTAAACTATCACAAATTTTCTACATAATTTTGGTCTAAGAGTCAGTATACATGAGTCTTCATATTGGTGAGTTTTTAGCTGATGAATGGAATTTATTTCTAGCCATTTTGTGCACCATCACCAGGATAGAATGTTGATTAGGGTGAAAATATTATTTGTTGAGAACCCTTGTTATCATAGCAAAAATCTTCTATATTTCTTTGTTTTCTCCTAGCAATGATGGTTGAGCTTCTAGATTCTTTCTTTCCCTATGAAATCAACTTACAGGATCATGTCATTAGAGAAATGTTGAGGTGTAAAATGGGCCTCCTAAGGAATATTATAAAATAATAGTGGAAACAATAAAATAAGATTAGATTACCTCATCAATTTTTGGAGGGAAAAAAGAAAAAATATTTTTTCAACTCATATTTTCAACTTATCCCTACTATTTTACTCAAATTTCAAGCGGGAGCACTCCTTGGATAAAAATTTTAATTTTTCATCCAAGCAATACCCACGTTGCATGCTTTTAGTAGACCCTCGCACACGAAATGGGAAATACATGGCAAAAATGTCATTGTAATAACATATTTTCATCTAGTTCACATTTTTTGTGTAGTAGCATCCATCGAAACTATACAACATGGGTACTCCTTAGATGAAAAATTAAATTGTGTATCCAACGAGTGCTCTCTCTCAAACTTTGAGTAACGTTGTAGGGAAATAATTTGAAAATATGAGTTAAAAAAGTAGTTTTATTTTTTTTTTCTTTTATCTTTTTACCTTTTTACCATTTTACTCCAAGAATGGTGAATCATCTCACATTTTTTACATCATAATATTGAGTCCAACTGTGTCTTATGAAGTTAATTTTTGTTGTATATTTTTGTTTTCAAGCCCATTTTTAACCTCAAAATTTCTCTAGTGCTTCATGTTGGCTTCAGTGTATCATTAGAGGAGCTTCCTAACTTATCTTCATCCCAAGTGTCCTGATCCATCCTCATTGGGAGGCCATTAGGCCTATTTATTATAGTGATTCCAAAGGGTCAACCTATTGGTTATCTTTCAATCATGGATAAATTGAGAGAATTATACTTCCTTGAATATGATATCTTTTGCATGGGTGATTATATATTTTATTATAGTTGGAGGAGGAGGTTATGTTTCTAGATTAAGGAGAGAGATTTCTTTATTGGAGGAATTTATCCTTTGGATTACCATTTTTTATTAATAGATATATGTTCCTTTCTTGTATTTGTGATTTGAATCATGTTTTCTACTTTTGCATGTTAATTTTAAATAATTAAGTTCTATGTGGAAGGTTATTGTGTGTTTCTTTAGTGGTGCATATGTGCATTAAGGTATTTATTATTGCAAGAGGAAGTGAGATCTTCAAATGGAAGAAATGTTTTCTTTGTATCAGACTTAAGATATTACAGCAACCTATGAGGGTGACTAGTACTAATCCTTCAACTTTCTTTTGCAACATCTTATATGAGCGTAGAATGTGCTTGCTTGTGTAGGAAGGAATTACAGCTAAATCCTTTGATCTCTTTACATGATAACACACATATGGGACGATCATACTCTCATCTACTAGGTAAAAATTAGCCTACTAGCTCATGTGAAAATTTTCCTATAACACCACTATGCCACAATGATTGACATTCTAACCTCGGCATTGATTTCCCAACCTTTTACTAAAATCTTTAGGGAGAGACCTTCGGGGAAGAACCTCTCAGTTCATCTAATGGCCATGAACACTTCTCCTCTGACAACTTAGATGTACCTTTCTTATGCACTTATTTATTGTGCAAAGACACTTGGTTTATGAGGTCCAAACCTCTTGGCGCCTCTGAGCCATAATCTAAAGTAGCCCCCAACATAATTAAAATGTGAATTGTTTATTGTGTATTGCATGGGCCATAAGGTCACTAAGGCTCAACTCTCACTAGATATATATACACAAAGCTTGAACTCAATGGTTTTAAAGGACTCTTCCCTTAATGCTAGTTATATATAATATATATATATATATACTACATACATACATACATAGATGTATGTATATATATATATTATATATAATATATATACATACATATATATAACCATTGTTACTCCTATTGAGCTTGCAAAAACTTGGCCTAACCTGGTCTCTGAAACATATACATGTTTACACACACACACACACACACACACAAATGTTGATTCTCCAGAGTTTGTAATTTATAAACGAAGGCCTACTAGCCTCATCATTCCATGCAGTCAACTAATTCATTATAGAGGTTATCTACCTCTCTACATATAGGTCATATCGACCATTCCATAGACAGTATGATTATAGAAAGAGTCCATATAATAAGGCAAAAATTTAGGAGCATTTCCACATAACAATTCACTATCCTTATTCATATAGGAAGCACCAAAACTTTGCATTGATAGAACACTATTGTGATGTAATAAATCAAGATAAGTCAATAAACACAAGAAAAATACATAAGAGTTTACTTATATTATAATATATCTAGAAATTGAGAGTGGGACTCCAACTCTCCACCTAACCATTGTTGAAAATAATACTGAGAGGGGGGGTGAATCAGTGTTATCTAATTCTTTTGCCAAACCTTTCTTATTTATACTTTGAATTATTTTTGCATGCCAATACCATAAATAATGAGCATGAACAAGAAAATCAGACAGTCACATCAAAGAACACCAGATATAAGGTGGAAACCCAATGTGGGTGAAAACCACCTGCTGCAATATGTCTCTATCTTCTTCAAATTAGAAACTCCTTTTACAATGGTCTTGTACTGGTGCAGTCCTTTACCAGTACGCAGGCTGCAACCTGCAGAGAGCTACAACTCTCTCTCTTTTTCAGTCTCTCCTGGAAGGGAGCTACAACCCCCTACTTCTTTTCAAGGACCACTTTTCATAAATTTTCAAACTGGGTCCATATACATCAAATGATCATCAAGTACATGTAAATTATACAGTCAGCTACAATAACCAGATCAGCAATAACAGAACAGAACCCAGAACATCTTATCAACAGAAAAATTCAACCAACAGAAGATCTTAACATAGATACGCGGTTTTTCTTTTTACTGGCCTGCGTTGCTACGCACTTCACCCTCTGTCTCTCTGCGTATACCCGCAGAGCTCCTTCTTCTAGACAGCGTGGCCACGCACTGCTCCTTTCACTGATCTGCGTACAGCACGCACCCAATGGCACTATCGCGCCGCGTACTTCCCAGGAGATACGCACTCAAAAGAATAATCGCGCCGCGTACTTTCACAGCAGGTACGCACCGAAAAGAATAATCGAACCGCGTGCTGCTACAGAGGGCACGCATCTGAACCACTGTCGCCCTGCGTACCTACGCACTGATCCTTCGGCGCCTCTGTGTACCCACGCACAGAACCTTCGGTGCCTCTGCGTACCCATGCACTGAACCTTCGGCGCCTCTGCGTACCCACGCACTGAACCTTCGACGCCTCTGCGTACCTTGGACTAGGGCTGAAATAACCTCAGATGCTCAGATCTGAACTTGTGCTCAAGAGATCACCCTTCGTAGATTCGCTTCTAACTTCTCCTTTATAGATCAATCTTTTAAAAAACCGAGAACCCAATAAATCAGATCTTAAGATATTCAATCACTCAAAAGATGCACAAGCCAAATGATCTACTTTGCTTTATATAGGCTAGTTCTTCCTCAAATCAAGGATCATGGGGCTCAATAAAAGTAATAAAATAAACAATACCACGGACCAAAACCATGATAACCCAATACTGTTGGCTAAATACCATGAGAAACCCCACGTGTGGGCGCTTAACTGCCTTGGAATGTGTGCACTGGGGTACGCACCTCATGGATGGGTAATCCGCGTATTAGGATGCGGTCCCTGCATGGCATGCCTGCGGGTACGCACCTCCTGAACTGTTCTCCTGCGTACTTATTTATTTTTATCAAAATGAGAGCCATGCCATGGGTGTTGCCATCAAGTACAACATCTGAAACATTGTACCAGAACCATAATGCCAACAATCTCCCCCTTTGGACTTGATGGCAACCTCAAAATCTTTAGCTTGATTCTCCCCCTTTGACATCAAGGGCAAAGGGTTATGCTCCCCCTAAGAACATGCTCCCCCTGAATATGAACCAGATCTGCAAGGAAGAACCATAATCCACCATGAAAGAGATAAAGACATATTGCAGCTACTTCCAAAATCTCCTTCTGCACATCCTCCATAATGCCAACAATGCATTATATGCTCCCCCTGAACCTGTACGGACAACCATCAAAAGAGATTCAACATGATGATGCATCAACAACCCCCAGCTTGTGCCTGAGGTATTCAAAGGCCTCCTTGGGCAATGGTTTGGTGAGAATATCAGCAACTTGTTCCTTAGAAGGAACATACTCCAATTTGACCTTTTGTTCAAGAACTTGTTCCCGAAGAAAATGATATTTGATCGGTATATGCTTTGTCTTCGAATGCATGACTGGATTCTTTGAAATGCTGATTGCCTTGTGTTATCACATAAGATGGAGACAGGCGGAGAACAATCGATTTGAAAATC
>APFE031424442.1:8434-28370 GCA_000404065.3 Pinus taeda | reverse complement strand
GCGTACTTCTTTATTTTTATCAAAATGAGAGCCATGCCATGGGTGTTGCCATCAAGTACAACATCTGAAACATCATACTAGAACCATAATGCCAACAACCATAAATAATTTACAACCATTTTTACTTGTAGTTGTCACTACTAAGCCAAATTTTAGTGCTTGAGTTGGAGTTCTTTGGAGAGGAACTTCAACTAATAGGATGTCATAAGGCTACACTAGCTACGCAATACTTCACTTAGCTTTCCTAGATTTTAGAGACATGATAATGTTCATGCCAGGATATCATAGTATAGTTATTTTTCCACTCACATTCAATGGAAGAGAGTCCACATTAAAGGAGGGTTCATGAATTAATAAACTATTAATGGATAAAGAGATCATCTATCAAGGTGGTTCATTAGTGTGTCAAGCGCCATAACTTCAACCCTAAGGAAACTCTTGGTGGTTGATAAGACCTCAAAAGCAATTGAGTGTCTCTTCCGAGCCTTGTAGATTCAACAATCCACAAGATTACAGTGGGCTCTTTACCCTAACAAGAAAGGAACTACTCTCTATAATACTTTCACCCAAAAAACCTTTTTGATGTTTCCTTAGTTGGTTCAATCTCTCCATAGCTTAATTATTGTAACTCTGATCATTTCTTTTCCTTCACTCTCGCCTCTTCCCCCTCGTAGGAATTTTATGCGGTTCTCTCATCTATGTGTTCTCTTTCACACTCCCCATGCAAGAGAATGAGAGTGTCTTCTCCTTTCTATGTTGTGTATGCATATGCCTATCCATGATCATGTCAAAATGGCCCAAAATACTAATGGTAGGTATTTTCTAACTCCATTCCAATAAAATCATAGAGAACATAGCCCATGCTTACTTTTAATATTTACTTTGTCCCCTTCTTGCCTATTGTTCAAGATAAAGGAAACCTTGCTCTATCCTCTTCTTTTAAATTAAATTTATTTCTTAGTCAACCCATTTATAACCATTAAACCAATTAGTATTGATATATAAAACATCCATTCCAGAAGAAATATATTTTTGGACAATTGGAATTGTCTGGATGGCTAGTGGATAGCTGGAAAATGTGATGTGAACTAGAATAACATGGATGTTAGTGGAAACAGATGTGCTGGAATTATTGTTAACCAAGCTAGAATTGATTTCTACTAGGCTCTATGTGATGGCAACTGGGCTCGTCTTAATATGCTTGGTGTGTCCATCTTAGAGGAATTCACATGGTTGTTGCAGCCTCTAGTAGAGAACCATCATAGTAGCAGGATGAGGTAAGAAGACATAAAATGATGGCTATAATGTTTGGGAGTCTCATAATTTGGAGGATATTTTATTCCATGTGTGTAGATTATATGCTTCTATAGGTAACATAGTTAGATTGTGCTCAGAACAAGATTTCCAACGGTATGTGGATGTCCATAAATGGCCTTCTGGATCAAAAGTTATTGAGAGTCAAAGTCAAGATCTCCAAATTCAGAATTGCAGTGCCCGTAGAGAAGCCCGAAAGCCTTGAAGCCTAAAATCCTAGAACTTTATTAATAAGTGTTATGGGATAGACTTGAGCCATGGTAGTAGCAACAATTATCAAAAGCCCAGAAGCTAGCTGAGAACTAGTGAGGATTTCCCAGAGGGTCAGAAGCCTAGAAGCCGTAAAAGTTATTAATAAGTGACTTGGAATATTATGGAATTAGGAAGTAAAGGAAAATAAATTGGTAGACCTTCAATTGAGGGAGCCCATAATATATATTTCGTAAAATATTCAAATCATGGAAGAAATTGTAATTGAGAGTTAGGCATTGTAGTGAGGCTGAAAGGCAGAGGTCTTCAAAGGTTGATAGGTAAGTATATTTATAGGCCAACAAGTGGAGTGTTGACATAGACATTGTGAGCCATACATAGATACTATAGCCTAGAAATTTGAATAATTGCACTTAATAAAAGTTACAGGCAAAGGGTGTCTTAGGTATGTTGTGAACTTGGTCACAATGCTCAGTTCCATAATAGTTTGTAAAGGAAGAGGATTAGGAATTCCCTATGGACCACACAAGTGGGCTATACTAGAAGCCCACAAGAATGTAGGTCTTAAGGAGCACAATTAAAAAGGACCTAGACATCCAGGCATCTGGGCTCCAACTTGATAGTGGCATATGTATATGATTGGGGCCTAGTGGATGTCTAAATGGCGGCTATTGCCTGAAATTTTGAGGAATTGTACATAATAATATGTTATGGGCATATGGGCTCCTGGGTTTGTGATTTATTCAAGGAACAATAGAAAAGAACTATGAGATTGGGATCTCGAGTTCTAAATCATGGATGATTAGACAAAACATAGGCATTGGGTGCCAGATTGGCCATGGCCATAGTTGGGATAACAAGGAGAGAAATGAGAGTTAAAAAATGGATAGTTCCCCCTCGTTATGGATGTGTCATCCCTGATATTTCTTGCATGTGATAGAGAATTAAATGGAAAATATTTCTATGTGTAAAACATTTTATCACAATATAAGAGAACCATGCCTAAAGTACAATCTAAGTTGTACGAGAAATTAAGAAGGAAGGAAATCGATGTCATATGTGCACAAAAAATTCATCAGTGGTATTCCTTTAGTATGAAGTTTGATTGAGAATTAATTCTTGATATGAGAAACAGTCAAGTTCCTATCCTCATGTTTAATGTAGCTGCAAGAGTTGAGTAGACGTAGCCCATTACTAGTGTTCAATGGGGTTGTAGAAGCCAAGTAACAAGGTGTAACAGCATCATGGATAGCCATGCAGAAGTACACATTTAGGAAGCATGGAGGAAAACATACACAACATCGATGATTGAGTTGTAGTGAAACAAAATAAAGGATTACAATTGTGAAAACTGGGGGAATGCAACATTGTTGAGAGAGTTTTGTGGAGAGATTTGCGGGTGATCACTGCTAAGGAGAAACAAAAAGAGTGATGCTATAGAGAGAAGCTTAGTGTGTGGTTTTTCTGCAATGAGAGACCAATAGAGCCTATGAAAAGAAGGGGTTGAGAGTTGAGTATATGTTATTGAGAGCAGAGGGCAAAGAACAATGTGTTGTTGGAGAGTGAGAAAAGGAAAGAGTGTTTTGTGGGTGGAGTTTTAATGAAGGTCGTTGGGAGAAAAGAAGGGCAAAGGAAGAGTAGAACATAGATCTAGAATTAGGCAGTGACTTCCAATTACAAAGTGTAGTGATTTCCTTATTCAGTGTGGGTTGGAGCCTACAGACAGGGAGTTGGTGCTTCCATTTAAGTAGATGTCTGAGTAGAGATTGGGGGTTGGTTCCTCCTTCAAGTTGGTTCTTGCAAAAAATCCATGAAATTGGTGCTTTTGGTAAGTTGATCAGGGCTCTACTAAAGAAGGGAGTCGGTACTTCCTACTAGTGGGTGATAGCTAGCAATCAAAGGGAGTTGGTGCTTCCTGTGAGTGGTGGCTCACAAAAAAATTCATGTAGTAGAGTAGGAGCTCATTTTTACATAAAATAACAAATGAGATTTGGTGTTTTTTCTCTTGGAATCATTTCCACATTAAACCTTAGTGTCCAATGTGTATGTTTCTCATGGTGTGTATTGATGTGTTGACTTACTCATGAGTTGTTATCATAAGGGATTGTTGATTGCTCACATGGATGATTGCTATGTCTAAATGATAAATAGAATTGGTATAAAAGTAAAATTAGCCTTAATATTGATTCACCCCCCACCCCCCTCTCAGTATTATCATTGTTTTCGATAATTTGTATCAAATCTTGGTTCCTTCATGAACAACTTAATCACTCGAAGGTAGATCAAAGGGAAGCAATGTCTAATCAAGTTTTGCTAACATGAGAGGAATTTCCATTCTTGAATTTATTATGATATGAGATCTAGAGGATTAGAATGGGAGCCTATTTAATGGTAACCAATCAAGATATTTGATTATTTGTAGAATACAAAGATAAGAATGAATTTAATGCAGAGGAAAATGAGATTATCATGAAAGAAATATCAAAGCCAGATGTTGATAAAGTGAGGCATTGTGATACAAAAAAGGAAATGCTATCTATATTGCAATGTCTATATGGAGAAGTGAGTTACATAGCAATAAAAGAAGTTAATGAACCACGTTTCTCAAGCAATAAACCATAACCCACAAATTCCATTGGGATTGAAAGAAGGAAGACGATGGAGAAAGCTTCCAAAAAAAGAGATGTTGAAAAAATTTAAGACTTTCATTCTAACATGAGAATTTTTGCTCATCACTCTTCAGATGATGATGGAGAATGAAGAGGTAATCTACTTCTCACTAATAAATGTATAGAGATAGTTCATTTATCTTATAGATGTTCATATGATGTTTTTGAAGAAAGGTATGCAATTTCATCTAGTTGTAGTAATGAATATAAACCTAATTTAGTAGAAATAGAAAATGAGGGATCCTCTCAAGAAGAAGAGAGTATATCTTGAGAAGATAATAAGAGGATCCTTAGGAGTGATGAAGATGGGATATTTCTCAAAGCTGTTGAAGATCCTGTGGTCAAAAAGAGGAACCTAAATCTTTGTGGTGGCTCAGCTAGCACCTTTGATAGAAAAGAAAAGGATGTAGATGAAATAATCTATTTAGAAAGAATTTTATCTCTACACTAAAATAGATCAAGGAGCTATCATAAGAAAATCTTAAGAAAAATGAGCAATTGCACGAATATGAGATTGATAATTATGAATTGATCAAAACAATTATATGTTTAAATGTTCGAGAAGAAGAGGCTAGAAGGTTGAACGGTATGTTCACCAATCAACTAAATGACAGAGAATCTCACTATAAGAGACTACAAGAGACATGACCTAAAAAGGGAAACTAAAGAGTTGTCTCCATATCAGAAGCTTGAGGAGGGAAGAAAGGCCTTGGATGAGATTTATAAGAAAATATCCTCTCATCAAGGTTGGTTTGGGTCTCAAAGAAGATTTAATCTCCAAGAAGATAGTTGAAGTTCCAAATGACAATAAAGGAAAAGAAGTCGTTGGACAACAATAAAAACAGGGAAAGCTGCAGAAACTAGCGAAGAAAATGAAACAATAGAATAGTAAGCAACAACAACAAGGAGAGAAGTAGAAGAGAGATAAGAAACAACAAGAAATAGTGCAAGGAAACAATGCAATATTCCATGAAAGGTACATGAAGAACCTGTAAATATCATTTCCCCCTCAAGGACAAATCCCTCAAAGAAAAGGTATCATCAATTGTCAAAAGAATTTTCATGGTTATAGTTTTTCTTGTAATAATGTTGGACATAAAGCCATAAATGTTAAGAAATTTACTACATAACATAAATAATTATTGAGAGGAATAAATATAAAAATAACCAGCAACAACCATAAACACATAAACACAAATGTTTATCCCAAAAAACCCCAAATCCAAGGAAAAACCCAACCTAATAAGATCTTATTAGCATTGGCCAAAACCCTGGCCAATCCAACCAAGTGAGCCTTCAGCGCTCACCTTTAGGTCTTTTCATTACAATGAAGTTCGTCTAGCCTTTTATAGGCTCCATTACATATAATACCACGCGCAAAATACCATGGGTGCACAATACCATATGCCCCAAAACCAACACTGTTTAACCTAGTCAATTTTGACTCTATCCTGAGTCAATTTTACCTAACAATTGCCCCCTTAAACTTGACTTGGGGTTCCTTGACTAACTCTAGCCAATCCTGCTAAGTGAGACAATCCCATCCACTCTAGCTCTTACCCCCTCAAAGTTTTTACCCAGGGTATTATTAACCCGACATCCCCCCTATCACTTAGGTCTAACCCAGACTTTACCAGTGATCACCTAGGGGTACTCATGCCTTACCAGGTCTTACAGTAGTATGCCCATTTACATGAAATAATTTTTACTTCATTATTTTTTTTTGTTTGTTTATTGCTGCTGTGATTTGATCCATCCTCTCTCAATTTGATTTGCTCAAAAACTTCTATCAAACCACTCCAACTGCGAGCATGACGAGAACCTCGTAGATTCCAGCACCGGTGGCCTCACGTAGCAGAAAACAAACAATTTTAATACTACCAAAGGTATCTCTCAACTTTCTTTAAATAGCCGCATGAATCCCGAACAATTCGTCAGCATGTTCCAAACCGATAAATATCGCAAATGCACTACGATCCCTGGTAGTTACGGCACTATCTTCCGCACATTCTCCTCGAGGTTCTTCTGTGTACGATTATTCTACGATTATTTTCCAGACCAAGATCTACTGCATTGATCTCATCAGGCACTATAAACCCCTGGCATCAAAGAATATCTGGCTCTGATACCAATTGTTAAGAAATTTACTACATAACATAAATAATTATTGAGAGGAATAAATATAAAAATAAACAACAACAACCATAAACACATAAACGCAAATGTTTATCCGAGAAAACCCCAAATCCAGGGAAAAACCCAACCTAATAAGATCTTATTAGCATTGGCCAAAACCCTGGCCAATCCAACCAAGTGAGCCTTTAGCGCTCACCTTCAGGTCTTTTCATTACAATGAAGTTCTTCCAGCCTTTTATAGGCTCCATTACATATAATACCATGCACAAAATACCATGGGTGCACAATACCATATGCCCCAAAACCAACATTGTTTAACCTGGTCAACTTTGACTCTATCCTAAGTCAAGTTTACCTAACAATAAAGTGTAGGTAACATGCAAAAAAAAAAAATTGTTGGGTAGAAGCAACCCAAGAATATACAAAGTGTCTAGGATAAGGCATACTATCCATGATGGAAGTTCAAATAGGAATTTTTCCAAGTATAGCAATATTTTTGCTCCATTCATAAGTCATATTGAATGTTACAATTGTGGTGACTTTTGGCATATGGAAGCACATTGTAGACATGAGAAGATGAGGCATGCCTATCAATATAGGCATGGAAATGTAGCAACTCAGGTGTCAAATACAAAAATGAACAACAGAACAAAGGAATACAAGTTTGTCTTCAATGCTTTGTGTCATTGGAGGAAGCATAAAAGAAGGGAATGATATCAGAAGGAAAATAAGAAAAATGATCCTCTTATCCCTATCATGGAACCCGCTATGAGTATTTTTTGTGTTTAGTATAAATTGTAAGCATGCAAATACCAACAACAACCCGACTACTTCTCTCTTGCAAACAAAAAAAGAGGTTGAATGAGGATTTGGGTGAAGAAAGAAGAAAGACAGGAGGAGTTCTCTTTGGCCACGCATAGTAAGGTGATAATCCAAACCTGAGAAAAGGAGAAAGTGGAGGTAAATGTTGTTGCTAGGACTTGGTCAGTGAAAATGTGGAAGAGAAAGGAAGAAATTATACTCAAGGGGAGTAGATCCTAGGTTCTCTTCATTAAAATAAGAGAATGGCCTCAAGTGAGGCCAAATAAGTCAAATCTAGGAAACCAAATAAGAATAAATGAAAGTGCATTTGAGTGTTGAATGTATGGTCAAGTCCCCTTGCTGATTACTTTCATAAATATTTTTATTTTAATTATATCGGCATTGCGAGAGAAAGGAAACAACAACCAACATTGTTGCAAGGGAGTACACAACAATACTCTATGTTTTGGAAGAAGAGGAGCTGCAGCAAAAATGTGTTATGAAAATATGCCCATAGTTGACTCGGGTCCACAGGATCAGTCCCCATGCAGATGTAAGAAGGTAGATGTGAAGAGATCAACAAAGGGATAGAGCATTGGCTCAGAGGGAGCTACTTTAGTAAGCAATAGTAGGCAACAGTTTTTAGCCTCAAGAAGAAATATTGTTTAGTTAATGAAAGGTTTTCACCATCGGTGAAATACCCTTATTTCATTTAAGTTGTGAAATTGATTATGCCTAGTAGTCTTATGTTCATGAAACACAATTGATACAAACTTTGTGTGTCCATTAGTGGTCAATTGCTATCAATATGTCAATTGGTGTCTTGGGTTTTGGTGGAGAAACCTTTTTGTGTAAATGAACATTTATTTTAGAGAAGGAGCTATAATATTTTTCTTGGTATAATATCTAATTTATGTCAATTTATTGTGTAATTTGTATTATTTGAGTAGCAGTCCATATCTGTAGGAGTATGACCTTGGGGGGCTAAAAGATTAATATGCTAAGGAGAAGTAAGCATAGAGGATGGAGTAGCAGAAACAATGAAGAGCAAGCTCACATGCATCACTAATGATTTGTAGAAACAACAATACCTTGAGAAATTTTATTTGGTATTAGATTATTTTAATTGGTACAAAAGATGCATTAGCAGAGAGATTATTCAACCAACAACGTAAAGCATTGTGAATTGGAGAAATTTAAAGAAGAGGCAGCATATGTTCAGGGGGATTATATCACATATGTCTAGTTTATAGAGCAACGACAACTATAAAAAAGGTGAAATGACTTGTTTTTATGTCTTTAGTTGTCCAGGTGTCTTTGCCCATGATGAGTGAAACTGATATTGGATTGCAGATTTAAAGGGCATCATTAGAGATATCATCCCTTGAGAAGATAAGTCTGTAAATAAGAATGCACATCAGCAACTAATCCCTCTATGATTGATATGTCAATGATTGGAAGGGGAAGAATAAGTAGCCTATATCCCTTTTCCATTAATTTCAAAGGGGGGAAGAAGCTTATTGCAGAAGCTATGCTGGCCCATTTAGAGGAGAGAAATCCATTGATCACTCAAGCAAGCTGAAGTGTGGAAGAAACATGAGGATTGGTCATCAATGTGATGAGGTGTTTCCATGAATGCCAAAGGGGGATATTGTTGGGCAGTTGGCATTTCTTGGATCGCTAGTGGCAACGAGTGTGTTGGAATTGATGTCAACGACCATGGCAGAGATGTGTTGGATAGTTAGAAAGTGTGTTTGCATTGATGTCAATCGTACTAGCATGGATGTTGGTGGTAGTAGATGTGCTGGAATTGATGTTAACCAGGTTATCATTTGATCCAGGTGGATATTGGTGGCCACCTACCTATTCCACTTGGACCCCCAACACTGTCTCTTTCAGTCTTTCGGTTTCCTTAATTGTAGCACAATTTACTATTTTTGGCATTTTTTTGGGTCCTAAACTTCCAGAGCCATTTGAGGCCCTAAAAAATGTTTTTAGGAAAACCAGAGGGACTGAAAATTTCCCAAAGTAGTTTGCCTATTTTCTTTCAGCCTTCTCTTTGAGATCTTTGAAACGACGTATTATGATAGCCAAACAGAGATCATATGGCAAAGTTACAACCACAGGAAGTTTATGTACCAACTTACCCAAACGGGGCCCACAGTTTTGACTCTTCATCTCCTAGGGTTAGGTATTTGGATGTTTATGGTTTTCCATTGTTTCTCAATAATAAATAGGCCTTTGAGCCTCATTGGAACATAGTTCATAGGCATGTAGCCACCACATATCTCCTCATAGATAAGATACCATTGCCCGAGCTATCTTATTTCCATTCTATTTGTAAGCATAGTTCAATATTTTTCCATTAATGAAATGAAGTGTTTTTCTGGTGCATCTCTGTGTTTATGATTATATATGTAAGCTTTTTCATTCCTATTTAAGTAAGGATCAATAGTATCAGAGTGATCTACTCTTTCTCTATTTTTCTTTGCATGTCCCCAACGAGGTCAAGGTATAAGGAATTAGGGCTCGATTTGGTTGAACCATTGCAAGATCAGCCTCGCAAAACCTAATTACCTCCCATGACAGAAGAAAAGAAATACGAGGGAGTAGGAGATCCTTTCAAAATGTTGCTCTTCGAAGATCTGAAGCAACAGAGGGATGCGATGATGGATAACTTTGCCCAGATCCTTTGATGACTACCCACAAGTGATGCATCTTCATCCAACAACCACTCTGGAGGTGCCACTCCTTTTAAGGCACAAGTTAACTTCAATATTCCCATATTCAAAGGCTTGATAGAAGTAGACGTCGTAGGTAAATGGTTAAATCTATTGGAAGGATATTTTTCAGTTCATGACTTTTCCAATCGAGAAACGATTATATTTGCACTTCTCAAAGCCACCCCACACATCAAGGATTAGTGGGAAACCTACTGTGAGCAAAAGGATGAGAATGAACCCTCACTATTTTCAGTTGCACCCACTTGGAATTCTTTCCAAGATGCCATCAAGGAACAGTGTTATCTTGTCAGAAGCTATGAAGATAAATACATAAAATGGACCATGCTACAGCAGGTAAGGGACCAAGATGTGCCAAACTTCACAAATACTTTCCATATCATTTTCATGAAGTTGGTATCAAGGCTACTGAGTGGCATTTGGTGCTCAATTACCATGGCTATCTACCAAAGTACATCCAGGACGAGATGGAGTTTGTAGACATTTCCTTACTTGGCATGACATATCAGTACATTGTAAATATTGAGCAGAAGTTTAAACAAGAGAAGGTAGACTTTGGAGCTACGAATTCAAAGCAAGGAAAAACCACCCCCAAACCATAACACAAGGGACCAAGCAAACGCGGGTCTACCAAGGACAACCCACTGAGGTCGTAACCAAATAAAAACACCATGAATATGAAGAAGGACATGGGAAATGGTGTGAGTTCCATAAGAGCTCCACTCACACTACAAGTGAATGTCGAGCGAAGCAGTCACTAGTGCCTGAGCTAAAGGCTTGCGAATCAGACGCAGGTTCCGACTCTAGATCCAAACTCAATAAGGGGACTGACAAAGGGAAACATATCATTGATGCAGTGCCCAGTGCCACCATGACCACCACAAAGATCCAGAGAATGCCTCTTCCACTCATGGATGTGGGTGAAGGGTTCTCTGCTATAGTTCATTTTTGATAGCAGGAGTCAAAAGAACCTCATTTCAGCAAAATTTCTGAAGCAGTTGGGCCTAAAGACTACGTCACACCCATATTTGTACACCATTTGGTGGCTTCACCAAGGATGAGATTTTCACGTCAGCCAGCAGTGTCGCCTTCCCTATAGCATCAAGCCCTTCATATATGAGGTATTGGGCGACGTTTCTCCTATTGAAGTTGTTGATGTTTTGTTAGGGAAACTATACCTTTGGAAGAGACATGTTGTATATGAGTCGATACCTCACTCTATGGTTATTAATTTGGCTAATAAGTTGTATAGGCTATCGGATGTAGCTCTGCCTACCGCCATCTCTTTGATCACTGCAAAGCAATGCAGTAAGATCATTTCCCAGAATAAGAAATTTGTTTTACTTATGATTTGTCCCCAAGGCAAGAATAAGGTTGTGGCCACGGCTTCGAGGCAAGGATCCTCTGGATAGCAGTAATAGATGGAAAAGGTCATGGAGGAGTACAGGGACATATGTGCCTGACCCACAAGGATACCTCTGCACTATCAAGTCAAGCACTCCATCAATTTGACCCCAGGCATGCTGCTACCCAATGGAATGGTCTATTAATGCTTTGTTATTGAGAATGATGAGATCAAGAGGTAGATTCAGGAACTACTGCAAAAAGGGAACAGTAGGACAAGCTCATAACCCTATGGGAGCCTGATTGTATTGGTACAGAACAAGGGTGGGACCTAGATACTCTGCATTGACTATCAGGCACTGAACAAGATCACTATTTGGAATAGGTACCCAATCCCACGGATTGATGACCTCCTGGACTAGCTTAATGGGGCCAAATATTTCAGCAATATTGACTTGAAGACAGGTTATCACCAAGCACCTATTGAACCCTCTGATGTGTGGAAGAATGCTTTCAAATCCAAGGAGGGCCTTTTCTAATGGTTGGCCATGCCATTCAGATTGACAAATGCCCCTGTAATATTCATGAGACTGATAGATGACATCTTGCGGGCCTTCACCAATAAATTTGTGGTGGTGTATCTAGATGATATTTTTATCTTCAGCCAGAGTTGGGAAGAACACCTCCACCATATTTGATAGGTCCTTCAAATCCTTCGACAACACAAGTTGTGTGCTAACTTGGAGAAATGCACCTTTGTCCTGACCCAGATTTAATATCTGGGGTACATTATTGATGAGAAGGGTGTACATGTGGACCCATCGAAGATACAAGTCATTCAAGATTGGCTAGCCCCAACCACTCTAACAAAGCTCTGCAGCTTTCTATGTCTTGCCAATTTCTACCGCAGGTTCATGGTGGGGTTCTCTCATATTGCTTGGAATTTAAGTCAAGTCACCAAGGGCATAGCAAAAGAAAAGTTCTTTTGGTCGGAAACCCCACAATGAGCATTCTCAAATTTGAAGAATCACTTATGTTCTACACTGGTGCTCAAACTACCAGACCTGCAACAACCATTTGAGATTGAGACAAATGCCTCTAACTATGCTATTGGGACAGTTCTTACTCAACATGGGCATCTAGTGGCTTACCACGGTGAAACACTTTAAGACAGTCTAAAAGTACCCCACTTATGACAAAGAAATGTATTCCATTTTCCAGAATTGTCATCAATGGAAGAATTAAATTATGGAGAAGGAAACGGTCATCCACACAGACCACTGGCCTCTACAGTTCATACAAACACAAGGGAAGTTGCAGAATGATCGCCATCATAAATTGTTGGCTTATGGGGGCGTGACCCATGTTCAGAGTTATTTAGCCAAACAAATCCCTACACTAATTTCCCTTTTAGCATCATCTTGATGAGTGCAGACTGAAGTCTCACCCGAAGCAGTATGGGGGGATGTTGGAACCAAGATTCTGCACCCTTGAGATGCTTGTGATGTTAGTTTAGTCCAACTAGACCTGCCTTCGTGTAGGTCACTTCATGATCTATTCTAACCTTTAATACCTTTGTGATCTGTTACAATCATCTTTCACACAACCCTAACTAGGGGTTGAGATGCTTTTGCCTTGCTATGGCAGCGAACTGCACTATTTCCAAAATTAGACTAAGTATCTTACTTATCTTACTATTAGATCTTAATTATCTTCATGTAAACAGATATTCCAACTTGCATTCACTTAATCATCACATTTATACATATTCACGCATCATATAACCATTAGAAGTGAAATTCATATCCAATAGAACAAATATATAAAATAGGGAATAAAGACGCAGAATTGATAGAAACTACTCTTTGTTGATGCTTCAACTGATTACAGACTCGAATTTCCCTACGCACTCAGCTTCCTTAGTTGCCTTAACTACTTAGATCTTCCCTCTATTTATACAATCCTGTGGTCTGTGGACCATCAGTAGTTCTTCTACATCCAACATTACATTATCAAAACAAGGGAAGACAACCCTATGACTCTTTAACAAACTACATGCTCGGTTCCCACAAATTGCAGAGTCTTTACATCAGTATTACAAAATTGGATCAAAATCTGGGCTCTAAGCCCCAAAACTTCCCTCAGGGGTTCTCGCGCCCAACGGGCCCACCACACAAACATCATGACTTTCCCTCGAGTCACTCTATCAGTGTGTAGATCTTTGCACGGAGACCTCCCAACTTTAACTGGATCTCTGCAAGTCTGACAACGCACTGAGTGGCTACCTACTGAACTTACTCAATGTGTTGTTCGATGACAGTTGTCATTGAACTATTGCCTTGAATACTTTCCTGAGTTTCTTTCAGATTCGTGAGATTTTCTTCAATGGACATTGTAATGGTATAAGCCTCGTCGATCAATGATTGTAGGCGCACTTTCAAAAAAACCTCTTTATGCCGAGAGGAATCTACCTGCTCCTTGAGCACCTTTTCCTGTTGCGTCCTTGCAAGCCTATGTGTAATGGAAACTATCTATGTGGTCCCTTTTACCTCATCGTATCTTTGTTGCAACTCATGTGCCTCTGTCTCTAGGTGCTCTATGTTCAGTTACTCCTACCGGGTAGTGAGGACCTTGAATGATTACTCGAACAGCTTCATGCAGTCTGTCACTGCACTATCAATCACTGCCATTGTTGTTGTGACCATGGTGGTACATTGTTCATTAACCTCTGGTAGAGTCGAAGGTTGAGCCTTCAACTATAGTTCTGCTATAAGAAGATTCAGCTCTAGGTGAACCCTAGCCATTTCTACTTTAACATCGCGTACACCTACTGCTAACTTACGTATGTGCACCTCCACCAGTTCCTCTGCTTAGGTGGCCAACACCAGGACCATCTGGTAGGCTTCCTCCACAACTTGCATTATTTTTTTTCTACTCCATGGCCTCATTGTGCTGTAGGCTCAATTGCTCAATGTTGATGCGTTGCTTTCTCATTACCTGTATCGTGTGGCTCTCTCTAGCATGAAACCCTGTGGTGACTATATCCTGCAAAAGATAGATCATCTCCCTAGGGAGTGTGACCACATTTAACCCGACCCCTTTTAAACCACTGACCATAGGCCCATCAGCCTCATTCTTTGTAACGAGTGCTCCATCTAGCAACACTATTGTGTTGGTCAACCTGGCACACAGCATTTCCTCGATAGTTGAAGTGCTGACTACGAGGCTGGTTGACACTATGCCAAACTATGGAGTGTGCACTTGCAACTCCTATATTTGTGGTCAAAGAGCCCCCAATACCAACTAGTGTTGCTCCTCAAACTGCTAGAGCGCCTTCGCAGTGACATCCCTTACTGTTTCGTTGATATCATGTAGGTCCCCCTTCGTGAGGGTGATATAGTTGAACGAAGTCTTTGAGGAATTTGTCTTCTTTCATGGCCTTACCTACTCTTGTTGGTGCAGACGATTTAGCTGGATGGATGTTGTCTGCGGGTCTACGCCACCTTGTGCTATATCAGTCTCTGGCTTGGGTGAAGGCAACTTCTATCCTTCATGCTCTTCTTCTATTGTCTTTTGCTACTCCTCAACCAATTACATAGTGTCGCACACCGCCTAGGCCTTAGTCGTTGCTTCTTCATTCTTGCACTTTTCTGCCAACTATGCCATTCGTGATTTTGTCTCTTCCTTCTTCTACTATGCATAAGACTTCTCTTCTTCCACCATGGATCCAGCTAAAGTGTGCCACTCTGGTGGCCAAGACTCAAGGACTGTGAAGATGACATCATTGATCACCAAGTATGGTAACTCATGCCATGTCTTCATGGGGTACTTCCACACCCTGATGAAGACATGGTGGAAGTCTGCCTTGAACTCTGTAAAGCTTTGCAGACTGTTGTAGATAGTGGATGATAATCGCAGCTTGGGATTAATCCCCATCCTGATGTTCATCTCCATGAGCACCCAAAATATATTGCTCTCTCTTATCCTTTGTGCATCCTTGGTTGCCCACATCAAAGAATACTTTGCTACCTCTAGAAGGTCCTACACGATTGATGGGAATTGGCTATCTTCAAACAACTCCCATGCCACCAGTAATATCAACAACAAGAGCCATGCATAATGAAATTTTTTTCCCTATTCCTGTGCCTCTTGGTAGTTCTCAAGTAACTCACCACATAGATAGTTTTCCCAGTTCAACTGGACCCCTTCTGTGCATTGTGCTGCTAACACAACTACTAGCATGGGCACCTCATCCATAGCACTTCGGCATCACCTTCCCTGCCAATATCTGTGTCACAAACTTGACAACTGGATTTTTGATGCTGGAAATGGAGTACCCTCACTTCTTCTTCTCCAACTTAAAACTTCTTTTTCATGGCCTCCGCAATGGCCAAGTCATCACTTTTTCCCTTTGAAATGTTTACTAGGTCCTCCCCCATGCAAGGTAGTTAGATAATCCTATGAATCAGATGGTCTATGATGGGCATGGGCTCCTCCAGCCATAAGCACCCATCATGCACCAAGCAGAGGAGCTGCCTAGTGACGAAAATGGTCACTGGCGCATGGTGGTAATCTGGCACCGAGAGCAAGTTTACCAACCATAATTTCTCAACAACTCTAAGCCATTTGCATGCCTCCAACTCTTTCATTCTAGCCGGCACACCCGTTTTCTACCGCATTAGTTGCATGGTCGCTAAATGTGGGAACTTCTCATAGTCCACGAGGTCACAATCTTCAAATTTTAGCACGGGGACCGGTCCCAAGTGCGCTCCTTCAAAAGTAATATCATTTGGGAGCAGCAAAGTATGTAGAGAACTCTTGCTCTCATCTATATCCTTGGGTACCTTGGCTTTACCCTTTCAGGGAGGAACATATGTTGGCAACCTGGTGAGAGGGTCCACACCCTAGTGTCAACTTCCTTCTCTACATCCTCCTCCTCCACTAGGATTTCTTCAAACTCTTCCTCCTCATCAACCTTCAAATTAATGGCCTTCCCCTTTTCCTCCATTGTGAGCTTGGTCCTCAGCAGATTTCTAGGTGAGACGCGCACTGGTACCATGGTCTGCTTATCCTTCTGAGGTCTCGGTGTGTGTAGTGATTTAGGGATCTCAATGAATATTCCAACGCTCAGGCTTCTACTTCCGCAATTTCTTGCGCACTGCCTAGGTTGTCATTGCTCTAGTATCCACAACTTCTTTGGGTGCTTCCATAATGTGATTCCATAGTTATCTAAACGTCTTTGGTAATTTGTTAAGCAATGAATTTGATTTCAGAATATCGAATAAGTCTTGGTTCATGAATATCTGAGCACACAACAACTCATTTCCTAAATTTCCAAGTGTTGATTTTTGGATAGCCATTTGTAATTTATGGCACCTTTTTAATTTGAATTCAACCGCTCCCCCCACATTTGGTTCACTAATGCTAGATTTGTGGTAGATTTTTCAAGAATATAACATATAAAGTTCACCCTAAATGCTTTTCGCCCGCTCCATTTGGTCTCAAACTAATCATCACATCATGAATAGTGACTTTAACAATCACTTTACGGCCGACCTGCGTGCCAGCGCAACTACCCTAGCGCTATCGCAGACCCTAAGACACTTCACTACTCCACATAGTCCTAACATAGCGTAATCCCTGGGAAAAGTAGTTTATAGCCCCGTGCCTCCTTTCAGCTACTTAGAGTGCTAAGAATATGCTTCTGTCACCTAGTCAGATGGCCAAGGCACCTGTGTATGGCTTCAAATGACTACCATTCAATTTTCCTAGGAAGGGTTCTCCATTTGACTTAACCAGCTATATTGTTCCATCATCTGTAATCTCCTTAATAACATATGTCCCCAACCAATGCATTCTAAGTTTCCCTGGAAATTTATCAAACTTACTATCATAAAACAACACAAAATCATTCACCTTAAAGGTGCAAAACTTAATATGTCGATCATGCCATGCCTTTTCATACTGCTTTCGTTCTTCTTCGAGCTCATCCAGCTACACGAGCCTCTCTTCTAGGGCTCCACAATCTATCATACCTGTGAGTGCTGCTATGCGTAGAATAGGCATGATTTATTCTATAGGCATTACATCTTCCACTCCATGGACAAGCCTAAAATGTGTCTGTCCCATCATGTTCTTACACATCGTTCAATAAGCCCATAATACGGTAGGTATGTGTAGGTCCCAATCACTTCGCTATGCATTGCATACCTTGGTCAGCATGTTGCATACCTTGTTGAATGCTTATGTGCATAGAATCTTCTACGTGGTTGCTCTACCTGCATAATGTCTTCCCAACATTAAGATCCATCTGCAAGTTCGGGCCCCCAACACCTGCTTATTGACCATGTATCTGAGTGTGGAGTACATGCGCATCTGCGTAGGTTGGGGATCTTCTCCATATGCCTGCATCCACTTGGCCAAATGGGTGCATGGACCATCTTGCCCATCATACTTGTCTGTCAATCTCACCTTAGGCTTCCCAAATCATACTCTCATCATTCTCCTATAGTTGCGCCAATCATTAAAGCTTCCTTTGTGCATACCCCACCGTCTCGTGGGTGTAGCGCGCAGTACCCAGTGCAAGGCTTGGAAGCATTTTTTTTGGCACCTCCCTTTCCAAGAAGGTATCTACCTCATTCAAACCATCATAAGTAGGAAAATCTCTTACTTCTATTGACATGCAGCACAACGACCTAGTCATCATAATACAATTGAGCGTAGTTACCTCATGTAACCAATTTTTCCATCATTCTATTACTTCATCAGAATCCGAGGTGCAGGAGCTCTCGTGCTCCCATGTAATCTCCCATCCACCTTTTGATTTAACCACTCTTGGTCTTGCACTATTATTTTAAAGACATAGTTTAAATCATCATCACTCTCATAGCCAAGAATCGGTTCCATATAGCGCGATCCTTCAGCAAGGTCCAGGGGTACAATTACACACAGTGATTTCTTTTCAAAGATCATTTTGTGCTTCTTCATATTAATTACCCCACTCATGTCAATAGCCCAATCAATTCCCAAGAGTGCGAGGTAGGGATTACTATCATAAAAAATATCTATCACATCAAAGTCTGCCAGCGCACTCGCTCCCTCAATACCCAGAGTTATTTCCTGCAATCACCCCATGGGTATTATTTTATGTCACAATCCTTAGTTGAATTGGAGACCATTGCAACATAGGTCTTCCCATTCACTCCCATGTCTGTTTTTCTAGAACATTCGCATCTCATCCCAAATCTAAGATGACTTGATCCATCTCATATTCTCTGATTTGTGTGGTTAGTCTCATTTCTTGTCTCGTTCTTGTCTTATGCTTTCCGATCTTCTGGACTGTGTGCGGTTCTCCTAGCGCATTCCCAGTGCCTCTGTTGATGACTTCCTATAACCATTTCACAACCTTACTGTCGCGCAATAACCTCATATAGGTTTCCAGGAATGTTGTGAGCATAGATGGGTCCATTTCCAGCTCTAGGTTATCTTTCCTTCCTGAAGTGGGGGCATCAACGAAGCTCTTCTTAGCTTCCATGAAGGTTTCCCAAGCGCAAACCAAATAAAAGTTAGCTTCTTTCACTAGAGCTTTGTGAACCGAAGTACTATCTTCTAGTTGGTTTACTTTGTCATCTCCCATTTTGATTCCACTTTGGAGCACAATGTTTACATTTGGGTCTTCCTCGTGCGGCTCAGACCTCATCATCTACAGGTTTTGGGTCAGTGGAGGTGGTAACACTCCTTTGTCACATATCCTAGCTATTAGTGTAGGACAATATTCCGTCTCATGATCAAACAACGTGTAGTATTTTCACGATGGGCGCGTTGGATTAGTGCAATCATGGGCATAGTGTCTTGGCCCTCCACAATTGTAGCAAATCAATTTTCCGTGACCTCTACCAGGTCCTCCTCATCCTCAGCCTCGTCCATGCCCTTGAAATCCTATCCATGCCATTCCTACATTCTGGTCAAGGGGTTGCGTTTCAGCCTGAACTCTGTAGGTTGGAGTTCTATCCATCATCAACTCATAACTTCTGTAGGGAGGCTCATCATGTCCCACCAACCTAAAAAATTTGCAAAACAACTGTTGCAAATTTTGCGTATACTTTTGTAATAAGTGGCAGTTATCTGTGGCATGTTTTCCTACTATTTCACAGATAGCACACCACAAAGCAAGCACTGCGCTAGGTCCTACTTTAGCTTATAGCCTTAAAGGCATCAGTCCTCCTCCTATGAGGTAATTCATAAAAACTCGGCAGTGGTCTTTTTCATGACCCTGCCTCTTGCATTTCACGCACCATACTTCTTCGTGCACTTCTGGTCGAACCGTATATGATTTCAAAGTCATAACCCAACATCATTGTGACCCATTTTTGTTGTTCTTCAGAGGATAATACTTGTTCTAAAAAGTATTTAAGGCTATCATGATCCGTTTTTACCTTGAAGTGTCTTCCCATTAGGTAGGGTCACCATTTCATAAGTGCATGTAGTATTGCTAACATTTCCTTCTAATAAATAGCTTTGTGTAAATACTTTCCTTTGATTGGACGACTTTTGAAAGAAATGGGTCTTTCATCTTGCATTAAAATAGCACCAATTCCATTTCTGAAAGCATCACATTCCACAATAAAGGTTTTTGTGAAGTCTAGTGTAGCTAAGACCAGTGGTTGGCACATTGCCTCTTTAAGATATTTGAAGGCCTTTGTTGCTTTTGGAGTCCACGAA